>DF366459.1:8123-22634 GCA_000787875.1 Solanum virginianum
TAGGAAGACTTTGCCATCTGGCTTGCTGGAGTTTTGTGAAGTTGTCCGTTATGTAATGATGATAGATATCAATGCTATCATGCTTGAAATTTTGTAGCGATAATGCATTTCATGGGGGATATAAATACATATCAAAACAGGTTTTATTACAGTCTGCACCCTTTCTAGGAGAAGCGTGCTGTTGTGATATAGTGCACTCACTTTCTAAATTTTGGATCTGCCTGTGAGAGCTAGGTATGGTGACAAGTGTTGTTATTCAATTCTATTTGAAATATATTATACGTTTTTGAAATCATTATTGTAGACGACAGTCAAAACTGAAGTCATGTCATATGACATTCATAATTACCCATTAGTCATCACTTATGAGATGTGGGATAATTTACTTTAATAGTATTAGATATTTAAGCATCTCTTCTCTTAACATTGTCCTGTCTCTCAGTTTCGATGTATTCTATGTAAATTTTAGAAAACCAGTTAACTAGCTTTTATGCTGCGTCTTTGCTACTCACTAAAATTTGTCAGTCCAAACTTTTATATTGTTTTATGTTTTACTCCCAAAGTAAACTTTTCAAAATTTTGGGCTGCACTGAACTTCTTTCCTTCTTCTGTCTCTGTATTGTATATGGTCTTGAGTAGATATCTTCTGTCAGAGATATATCACAAAGTAATATGGCTGAGAGTTCTGGAAGTTCTAACAATCGGCGTCTACTTAGATTGAAGCTCACTGATGGGCAGTCAGAAATAACTGCTATTGAGTATTCTCATATAGCATCCATTCCTGATGATGTTGTTCCTGGCACTAAGGTATTCCTCTTTTCTATGACAATTTGATTAGGAAAAATCATAGTAGATGGTTTACATTCTCATATACTTCTATTGGCTTGTGGTTTATCGAGTAGATGTATCTCTTTTCTTCTTTTTTTATGAGAAGGAGTGGGTATCTCTTTTTATTACTATTGCAATTATTTTTACTAGTAATTATTCCTAAATTGTGTAATTCTTGACTCCTGTGGGTGACAATTCAACTTTTGACGTACGATACTGACATTTTAAAGCTTGCCAGAGGTGACCAGTTAATGGGTATATATAGATCTAATTGCCAGTGATAAAAGTTCCAGCTCAAGACTGTCTTGTTTGTTGGTAGTATACTGTGATATGCTGCATAACTTAGCAATGATTCCTTGTCTGAATATGTTCTTCTTTTCAGGTGCGTTTAGAAAACAAAGCTACAGTTCACAGTGGTATTGTGTGTTTGAATGCCAAAATGATTACCTTGTTAGGAGGTGCTGTTAGTTCTCTTTTTGAGGAATGGCAGATGAACAAAAAATATTCAGGTTTCTCTCGTTCAACCTTGAAAGTAGCACATGAGGATGGAACTGCTGGTCCACCACCATTTGAAAAGTTGCAGATTGGAGCTTTGCACAAACACCATTCTCAGCATAAGAGATATTCTGGTCAGAGGCGTGACACTTTTAATTTGACAACATATATTTGCCTACTATCTTTAAAAAAATTTAACATGGAACTCTGGCGTACTATCTTTAAATGATACCTCTTATCAATTGATCCATACAAGGCAATGAATATTTTTGTTCATGGAGAGCGGTGCGTTTTTAACCTTGGCTTCTTCATGTATGGATTTTGCAGTTATTTAACTGGTGTTGATTTTTACTCCAAGAATATGAAGCACATAAATCTCTACTCTGGTGTGGAGATGTTTTTCTGTCATTTGGTAAAAGAACATGTCTCACTTATGCAGAAAAAGCTCAAAGTTCCACAGCTAGTCAAATCCATAGATTCCAGAATAATGATTCAAGGATAGAGAGCACGGGTAATGAACTGAAGCCACCTGCTCATATTGAAAGGAATGAAGAAAAACCAAGTACATCTGAATCAAGGCCAAAAGAAGGTGTAGATTACTTGTCAAATTGTTGTGTAATGAAAATACATGCTGCATTCTCTTTATTCATCCTGACATTTCAGTGTCAGCATGTCCTTTCGGAAAAAACAAAGTTTCACTTTCACTATTCATTGAAGTTGTTTTATCCTTAAAGTGTGTTCACCCTGACCTTCATATCTTTGTATGACAGTGGCTGAGGCTGTACCTGTTCAAAACCAAGCAGCTGCGCAAAAACTACTGCAGAAAATGAGTCAGCCTCCTCCTCGTGGGGGTCATCGTTCTAGAGGGCAAAGACACAGGGGAAGAGGAAGAGAGGAAGAAGAGTCGCATCTTCTTACCCTAGAGGAATGGGAAAGGAGAAAAACTGGTGCTAATCTTTCTGCAACACATGAGTTTCCTGATGTTAGCCAAGATGAGGATCTTGCAAGACAGCTGCAACAGCAATTAGATTTCGAAGATTTTCATGTACGTAAATATGGTTTTCGATATTCAAATGATACTGGCATCTAATTCTATTTTTCAACCTTTCAAATTCACATTGTGGTCTCTATATATGCAACCTTAAGATTTGAAAGAGAAGTGCCGTTTGATATGGTTCTTATGCCAATTTTCAGGAACAACAAGATAATGGAACAACTGAGGCAGACAATATTAGAATGAGCATGTTCACATTTGAAAGAGACGACGGTGGAGCTCATGGAACAACAGGATTTAGAGGACGAGGGAGAGGAAGAGGACGAGGAAGGGGAAGAGGAAGAGGTAGGGGAAGGAGAGGCTGACTTTTGTCTACCGTTCAGTCTATTCCCCCTTTCTGTTTCTATATGAGATTTTTCGTTTTTAAGAGATCACATCACATACCTTTCCACAACATATCACACGTCTTTTCTTTCATCTTCTTTGGCTATTTGGTATTTTTAACTGTTTTTTCAGAACCTTTATCATGTGATATGCTCTGGGTCACGGGCTCGACTCTAGATTCTTTCAAGAACAAGTGACGGATCGTCACTGGCTATTTCCTTCAGTGAGTTAGATGCAAGGGCGGCTCAACACTAAAGCCATTAAAGCAGTGGCTTTAGGCCCAAATGATAAGGGCTAATGGAAATTGTGAGATGGATAGCACACTTGGAAAAACCAAAATACCCTACCCTACCCTAAAATATAAATAAAATCTACTTTCTAGTTTAGTCTATTTAAAAAAGAACAATTTTTTCCTTGGGCAATATTTTAATTTAACTTTTCACCTGACATATTTGGCCGGCATTTTAGTATATTTAACTTAACTTTAATTTATAACAAAAATGCAGAAACACGTTTTTATTTTTTTAAACTTCATATCAAATTAAATTAGGTCATTCCTTTTTAAGTGAACTACTTATCCTTACTATTAATTAAAAAAATATTTCTCTCAACCTAATCAATATCAACCCATTTAAAATTGGGTTGATATGCAATCCGAATTAAGTTGAGAGAGATTTTGTTAAAATATTTTTAAAATATCTTTTTTCAGTTTGATATGTTTTACGGGTCGAATTTTGGCCCACTCTATAACTCCTTATTCAATCCGTTTTAATTCAGCCCATTTTGACCCAAGCAAATTTGGGTTGGATTGGGTCTTGACCCCTTTGGTGTCTAAACCCATTATAACCCGCTCAATTGCCACCCGTACTTGTAGATATTTTTATTTCTTAATTTGTCAAATTCACTTCAATTTAAATCAATCATATTTAAATATTTCAATTCTTTGAATATTTTCTAAAACATTTCAAACTCAAACTAACTACGTTATCAAATAATTAAATTTTAAAAATTGTTATCTTAACTTTGAATGTTTTCTTATGATAATAATCACTATAATATTGATTTTTGTAATTAAAAATAATACAAAAAATTATATGAATTAAAAAATAATACTCCAACATTCAATCAAGTAGAGTTTTAAATAATTTTTAGATACTTCTAGAGAAGTATTGATAATTTTTATAACAACTGACTCTGCTGAAAAAGTTTTCGAAATAATAATCAATAAAAGAGATTTAAACATTTATTTTGTTATGTAATGTACAATAATTTAAATATGTTTATTCTTGTCTTATAAAATATTACAAATATATTCTCCTCTCAAATAAAAAAATATTAATAAATAAAATATATGAAAAAATCAAATAAATATAATATTCTTTTTTAAATTTTGACTTTAGGCGACACAACTTATAGAGCCGCCCGCTAGATGCTTCCCTTCTTCGATCACTTGTCGTATGCATGAGTTTCATATGCTGTTAATAGTTTAAGAAAGTGAGATTATTATAGATGTTAGCATGTGATATTTAGTTGAACATCTTAAATATGTAGAGTAGCCTTAAAATAACGGCAACTTTATCTTATCTGCATGGTCATTGTTTTGATTCGTAAAATGACTCATTGATGTTTGTGTCAATATAGGCTGCCAGATTACACTCTTTTGTGTGCACTGCGCTTCCCTCTCCTCACTCTTTTGGGGTGCTGGCCTCTCTCTCCCAACCTTATATGAACATAAGATGTTTTGTATATTGAATTGCTGCTTGTTTTATATTCATTGTTCAAAGAAATGGTGTCATATAATATATACTAGTTTTTCAAGACCATGCATTGCACGAGCCTTAGATGTTATTTTTCTTTTTTAATTTTTGTGATTTAGATCAAATTTAAAAAGTTAATAATTTTAATATTTTTTTAATTATTTAAAAATTTAATATTCTTAAATAGTCTTTAAATAATACACATAATAGATATGACCTAGTAAAATTAGGTAGATATTTCAATAGCCACCGCAAAATTTAGTAGACACGTCATTGTAATTTCATAATTGAAGTAGATAAAGAAATAATTAAATAATAATTAACAGAAATGACTCAGTAAAATTAATCAGATACTTTAATAGTCACCGTAACATTAACCAGATATGTTGTAGTCACGTGCGTCAGACAGCTAAAATGCTCAGCTATATCAAACTTGAATCATCAAACCAAATAGCTCAATAGTCACCTGTCTACTTCAGCTATCTACTCGAAATAGTTAAAGCATGCATAACAATTCTAAACTGCTCAAACTTAGGGTCTTATTATACAAGAGAATTTCCCGGTGGCTCTCTTATTTTTCAAATCTGTCACTCTCCAAAGTTTGATTGACCATGTGAATCAAGGGTCCCATTTTTGTTGACCAGGTGAATAAAAGACAAAAGTAGAGAAAAGGAGATGTCTCAAATGGTAATGAGAGTTACATATCTCTTCATCATTTAAGTAACTGGTGGTAAGAATTATATTTTTAACTAGATATCGAATTTGAGTTTTGAGTATGAAAATAATCTTGTTAAAAATTAAGTACTTTTGAATAAAATAAAAAATAACACAACAAAATAAGTTTGAGATCTAGGAGAATAGTGTGTATACAAATTTTATTCCTATCTTAAAAAAAAATATATTATCAATTGACCCTCGACTCAAGTAAAATATTAAGCAAATTTAAAAAATGTCATAAATTTTTTTAAGATAATAGGAGACTAAACGTGTTTTCACATATACATTTTTGGGAATAAAATAAAGATCATTATATAAATAACAAATACCTTTTTATATCATCTTGTTAACACATCAGAACAAATTAAGAAACTTCTTTCTTTTCTTATTCTGTATCCATGATCTAAATTCTACTATTGATAAATTAAGAAAAAAAATTGATAGAAGATCAAATAAATAAGATATATTCTTTTATGATTTTTTCTTTATTAAAGTTTAATTTATTTTTTAAAAATTCATTAAATTTTAACTTTTGAGAGATACTAAAAAAATAAATAAATAATAAAAATATATATATATATATATACACACACACTAAATTTTGCAATTAAAACTGATTTGACAATTAATTATTAGCAGAAGATGATAAAAAAATAAATATATAACTTTTGGAGGAGTTCAAACGTTACAACTAGGGCCACTTTAAATTTGAGAATAATGAAAATACGGTTCAAAATTTACAAAAGGTCACACTATAAAACTTACGTGTAACACTTTTTTTTTTTTTTTAATAATAGTAATCGTCTTGTTAGAATTAGTGATATAATCAATATTTTTATCAAGAATACTCATATTTTTAAAACGTGGTAGATGATTTTAAAATATCTATATTTAACCTATATATTCGAAAAAGTTTTTCGATAAAGAGTTCATCTGATCACTCTCGAATGAATACAGTTTCGCTCATAATTAAAATTTATAATTATCTATCATAAAGTATTACGTATTTTATCTTTCTTTTACCATTTTTTCACATTACTATCTTGATTAAAATACTTTAATATCTCACATGAAATAATTAAAACTTAAAGAATAATTGGCAGTACATTGTATCTTTAATTTGAAATAAAACATTTTAAAAGACACAATATTAGTTTTTGAATTATTTGAGTTCATGCATTTGGCGCGTGTTTTTACTCGCCAGACCTCCAAAACAAGAAACAAAACGGCGCCGACTTATTATTAATGAATTGTGATTTTTTCCACCTTAATAAAAAGAGTTTAAAAAAATTATTTGGAGTGATATTTCTGAAAATCATTTCCAGAATATATCAATTCAAATTTAGTTGTATTTTAATACTAGGTGTCAAAGAGTAGGTGGAAAATAAAAAGAAAAAAATCAAATCATATTAACATTATCAAAAATGGTAAAAATAGCTATTTTAATCCCTATATTATGGTTTTAATATAGTTTTTATTCTTTATTATTTGACCAAATATGTTGAATTTAAATTAATATAGACGTGGAATTTAATAAGTGAAAATTTTTTTATAACTTGCACCAACATCTTTTTAGTGAATAAATCATAGGGTTAAATTTTTAAATGCTTTTTATAAATAGGATTGTTTTTATGTATAAAAAATTACATATTTATATTAATCAAAAGTTAAATATACTAAATCGAATCAAGATTAAAATTGGGGAACTAAAAATCCTATTTTCCCTTGAAAATTTGGCCAAAAATAATAACTTGAGCGAATATTATTTTGCCACGTCAGCATCCACCTCAACAAGTCCCTAATTTTTTGTATAAATACTCGTCGACCCCTATAAATTTTGAGTCTTTTCTCATTCTCTCCAAGAGTCCAAAGAGCAGCTTCGCTTAAACTCAGCTGCAGCCTTTTTCAGATTATTCAAAGAACACTAGGGTTTCAGAAAAAATTCTTCATCAGAGAACTGATTCAATAGCTGTTGTTCAGATCGGTTTCTGTAAACTTCTGGTAACTCGTTTATGGTAGATTAAACTAGTTGTTATTTGATCTGTTTATTTTACTTGTTTTTTCGCCTTGAACTGCTTTTGATTGTATTGTTTGTTGATTAAAACGCGATCTTTTGATGTGGGATTTGGTTGTTTTGGCGTTTGTTGAAGAAATTTGATTTGGTTTTTGGAGTTTGACGTCAAAATTGGGTCTTTTTGATTTGGAGAACTGGAGAAGTGGGTGATTTTAGATGTGGGGTTTGGTTGTTTTAGTGTTTTGTTTGTAAAATTTGATTTGGGGTTTTTTGTTTGAGGTCTAAATTAGGTTTTTTTTTTTTTGGATTTAATCGGAGAACTGGAGAAGTGTTTGATATTTAGGGCTGGGTTTAGGTCGGTTTATAAGCGAATTTGATTTAGGTTGTCTTTGACGTCAAAATTAGGTCTTTTTAATCGGAAACTGGATGAGTGTTTGATTTTAGATGTGGGTTTCAGTTGGTTTATTCACAAAATATGATTTGGGTTTATTGTTTGAGGTCAAAACTAGGCCTGCGTAATCGGAGAACTGGGGAAGTGCTTGATTTTAATGTGGGTTTCGGTGTTTATTCGCAAAATTTGTTTTGGGTTGTGTTTGGACTAAAAATTGGTCCATTCTAAACAGATAATGGGAGAAGTTCTTGATTTTTAGATGTGAGGTTCGGTTGTTTTTAGGAGTTAATTGGATTTGAATGGTCTTAGATGAGTGTTTGAGTTTATCTGTTAAATTGGAACATAATTTAACAGGGTTTAATGTCTGAAATCAACTTACGGCTTATTTAATGGGACACCGTTTTGAGTTCATGTTTTGTGCCTATATTGTTGAGGTTTATGACTGCTTTTAGTGTTTATTCATATTGAGACTAGGTTGCATTTTGTAATTAAAGTAGTTTTTCAGAAGAAGTGTTTGAGATAATGTTTCAAGCTGAAATCTTTTGAGTAATCCCGTGCTTATTGGAGTTGGGAAGTGAGAAGTGCTATAAGATTGTTGATTATGTTTCTTTCATCTGATATTTACTTATAGGCTCTTGGTGTTAAGTTGATGAAGGGACACATGATATTTTCGAAATGCTTAACGATAAGAACCTTATTTTTAATGATTGGTCTTGGTTGATATGGGGTTGTTCCCTGGTGGATAAATCTTGTTGGTTTGATTTGTGTTTCCTTTATCATCTGTGCAACTGTTGGTGGTACGGGGGAGAGGTTTGAGAGCAGTAATTTGGCAACTTTAGGTTGTATTTGACAAAAGTAACATAACAAGTTTTTAACTTTTTATTCAGAAGTTTTGAGGAAGAAGAAATGAACTTCTGGAGTGCAAATTAATAATATACTAAAAAAATTTTGCAAATGGATGAGTATCAGTATGAAAAGATAAGGCTGATTTAGAATTTTTAGTTGGGTTTTGCAGCCTCAATATATTGTAGAGCTTCGGGTTTTGCTTATGGCCAGTCACATGTGGGGATGGATGCTCCCTTTTGTTTAAGCTGATACTTGTGAGAACATAGCAGTGTTTTTCATCAGGCTCCAAGTGACCTGGGCTTATTATGCCAAAGAATTGGGTGGAAAACCGAAGCTCTGTTTTAGTTGCATGGATGAGAGGACTTGATATCTACTGAAGATGCTTGCAGATGCTAATGTGATGTGAAATTTTTTGTCAGGGTATGTGGATGATCACACTAATTAATCCCATTCATTTCTGAAGTGATTACGTATCTATTGGGTGTTACAATGCCTGATGGGCATTGTAGTTGAAATACCAACTAGTTTATTTGGATTTGGTGCAACTTGGTTGTTCATGGATTTGGATAATTCAGGTTGAGATGAATTTATTTGGCCAATAAAGCCTTTTCATCTTGAGAGTGCCGGCTTTTCTTGTTCTTTTTGTTTTCCATGTTTTGCAAACTTAGGAGTTTGATTTTTCATTTCCATGGCAATGTACACGATGATGATATCAAGATATTCATGTAGTGTTGAATACTAAAGATGTTCTGTTTATTCATCATGAGAACTGCAGTCTATAAGGTCCACTTCCATTATTGAATTTTTTTTGCTAAATGCTTTATGGGTATATGTTCGAACAAAAAGATTAACTGGATTAGTGATGATCACATCAGATAGCAGATGCAAGTAGCACGTATAGAGGATAAATGAGAAGAGAGGATTGTGTAGTCGAATGGTCTGTTCAGATCCTATGTAGACGAGATGTGCACTTGCTTATATGTGTGTCGCCAGGATGATTGGGGATGTTCTAGAAAGAGACGTGACAGGTTGAATGACCCATGATCGCTGAATGCAGACTTAGTTAAAAAAGGAAGTGATGTAAGAAAATGGTATTCACTACCTATTAGTTGTCTTAGGCTACTTGCTGTGGATCTGGTGCTTTCTTGTTGCCTGAATGAAGTTTTCCTCAGGTGTCTGGTTGAAGATTGCCTCTCAGTGTTGGGGTTAACAACATGAAAAAAAAAAATTTACTAGTGGTGGGATGAAATTGACCCGAATCAAGAACCTTAAACATAGAATTCACTAGTTCCATCTGATTTTAGATTTCATGCTTAGCTGATTGTTGATTGTTACTCCCTCCTAAAAAAAGATTGCCTAATTTGATTTGGCTCGAAGTTTAAGAAAACAAAGGAGACTTTTTAATCTCGTGCTTCTAAACTTAAAGTTATGTCAAATGTACCAAGTTGCCCTTTAATTTTGTGCTTTTAAACATCTCACATGGGAAGTGGAAATTAAAGTGTTGCTAACAAAGAAATTAGATCGTTCTTTTTGAAACAGACTTAAAAGAAAGCAGGTCATTCTTTTTGAAACGGAGGGAGTATATATTTTCATTGTTTTCTTTAAAGTTGGTGGCTATACTCTGGCCTTTTATGACAAGTTTGGTTTCCGACTTAGTTTGTGTTTTTGTCATACTTAGTTGTTCGGTCAGCTTCACGAAAGAGCTGGCTGTTATGCACCATCAATTCCTGATTTCTTCGTATTGTATGCTAAGTTGATCAGATGATGTAGCCTAAACTAGTGCAATGTTATTGAACGCACACTTTAACCATTTAGCTGGGACACATGATGTTGACCCATGTATGTCTTTTTATTTAAATTCTTTTTAGACTTATAGCTTCCATACACATGTTAATTTACATATTGGTCTTTTTGGGGAAGCTTCCGTGTGGATTTTTATTTCAGCACTGCTTACATCATTTTTTGTCATTTTACAGTTAGTTCTATATTCTTATAGAAACTAAACATGCCTAAGGAGAGAAGAGATAGATCTGTTTCTTTTGATAGGAGCAGGGCTTCTCCTTACTCTTGTAGCTCGAGTCACTCTAGACAATCGTTGTCCAAAAACCCTTTGGAAAACGAGGAAAATGTGAAGGACTGGGAAGATGCCCGATGTCCAGTGTGTATGGAACATCCTCATAATGCTGTTCTCCTTTTGTGTTCCTCTCATGAGAAGGGCTGTCGTCCTTTTATGTGTGACACAAGTTATAGGCATTCAAATTGTTTTGATCAATTCAAAAAGTCATTTCAAGAAGCTTCAGCATCATCAACACAGCAAGTGGAGATCCCAGCTTCAGCTTCTATTATGGAATCTACCTCAGCGATATCACAAGCTCTGTCTGAACTGCCAGGTGAAAGAACTGAAGATGGTTCTGTGAAATTTTTTGTCAGGGTATGTGGATGATCACACTAATTAATCCCATTCATTTCTGAAGTGATTACGTATCTATTGGGTGTTACAATGCCTGATGGGCATTTGTCTTGTGAGAACCATGAAATAAAGAAGATGTTATGCCCTCTCTGCCGTGGCCAGATAAATGATTGGGTGGTTGTCGACTCTGCCCGTCGTCACATGAATGCTAAACTAAGAAGCTGCTCTAGTGAGACGTGCGAGTTCAGTGGCACATATACTGATCTGCGTAAGCATGCTAGGCAGGAGCATCCTCTTGTACGCCCTACAGAAGCTGACCCAGAGAGGCAGCGCAGTTGGAGGAGGCTGGAACGCCAGAGAGATTTAGGAGATTTGCTCAGTACACTGCAGTCATCTGTTTCAGAAGAGGGGAGTGAAAGCACCAGTTTAACCTTCGATGAGGGTGGTTTGCTGACTGTTTTTCTCTTTGTTCGTATTCTCCAACCTAGGAGTAATTCTCGTAGTAGTAGCTGGTCAGGTTCCTCAAGAACCCGGGCTCAGGCAACTGGGAGGAGACGACCTTCAAGAAGACTTTGGGGCGAGACATATGAAGGGGAAATCGATACAAGAGATGATGAGAATGAAGACTCTGATGGAGGGTCAGGTCCCCGGAGACGCTTGCGTCGACAACCAACACCAGAAAGTTAGTTCTGGCTGCAAACATGTGTTTGCTTGCTATTCCCTTTGAATGTTACCACTGTAGGTACTTGTAGCATATACTACTACTAGTTATAAATTCATTTCTCTTCTGTATACCTTCTTATTTGAATGACTGGAGGTGTTTTTCTGTGGTCACTTTCAGGTGGAGGGAATCTCGCGGGCCAAAATATGTCGCGTATTGAAGCTGGGCAATCGGTTGTTGGATACAAGATTCGGAAGGAGTGGAAATGGAGGAGTGTGCTTGGTTAGTAGTAGTACAAGTTGTATACATGTCTTTGTTGATGTTTAGCCTGTGTGCTATGCAAATGCTTTAAACCATTTGTACTTGTATAATTGGAAAGCAATTTGCTGCTACTCTTATGAATAAACCCAATACTGCAATTGAAACAGCATGAAAGGAATATTCACTTTGTTTCATTTCCCTAGAGCACACATTTTTGCAAAATATTGTTTCATGTAATCGATTGTTGTAGGGGTAAGGTTTGCGTACATCCTACCCTCCCCAGACCCTACTTGTGGGATTTTACTGGGTATGTTGTAATCGATTGTTGTATGAATAAACTCAACAGCTACTGTTATTATAGAATTCCTTTGGAGCAGTGGTAAGTTAATGTTATAGAATTCGTTTCAATTCTTCAAAGAATATATACATTGTTATCCCTCTGGAGCGTTGCTCAGAAATAGGCCCTACAATATGCGAATTCAGATTAATCAAGTAGATTTGTAATCACCAATAATATAAGAAACTTATTATGAATCCATTGATTTGTCTATACGGTTGTGATCACTCCATAGAAAATAAATAGGCACTCAAAACAATTATACGTTCAAGGATCGTAACACCAACTCCTTATCGATCTCTATTCCTTTCAATATAAATAATATTTTGATGTATTTGGCCATCATACAATAAGTGTGATATCATAATAAAATCTTTTTTTTGTCTATCCCAAATGATCGACAAATTATGAAATGCTTAATATAACATATCATACAAAATATCGTCTCAATTCATCATAATTTTATCATAATCAAAATGTAATTTGGTTTCAAAGAATAAATCATATCAACAAAAGTTACAATAAGATCTCACTCTTGAACAATTTTTTTGAAAAAATAAAATAAAATAAAATAATTATCCTACTTTATGGTCAACTTAATGCTACAAAATTTTAGAATATAATTTCTTTCCTTAAAGCATATATTCTGTCGTCCTCAATTAGACATAAAATTAATTAAAGCTCCACATTTTCAGCATAAATAGAAGATTAAAAATTCACAAAAAATAAACTTTATGATTTGTAAAATTATACCACGTGCAGACCATTAAGAAATATGAAGGAATATATTTTAGAAAAAATAGGTTTTTTTTAAACCAAGTGACAAAAATATGACAAATTAATGTCTGATACCCCATGTATTTGTAGCTGCCCATAATATTATGTCCCCTAAGATGTTTTTTGCAGAAAAAAAGACAAACAATTTCCTAAGTATATACCTCCATGTCCCCTTTTTAAGTGTTTAATTTCCACTTACACTATGCTTATCTTTTATTTAATTTCTACATTATAACATACTCATTTTGAAACTCCTTGCCAGCAAAAGTAAAGAATTTGTCTTTTAGGTCGAGCTCAAATTCGATGCGGATTATCTCTCCTATGTGATTTGCGAGTTATGATATAAGAGCGAAGTAGCGGTTGGGCTTCCCTTGTTATAAAAGAAAATACTAACATACTCAGTATGCTCGAGTAACCAACGTTGGGATCAGATATTTTAATAAAAGGTGTTATAATATTAAAAATGTAGACGTATGCAAAAGATAGGAAGAGTCAACAATCGACATATAACATATATACATAAACATAGAAGTTTTTAGCACAGCTAAATGATGTAACTTTCTGGCGAAGAGATCTTAGCATAAGATGGCTTCGCCACTAAGGATATATAGAGTCGCTACAACAAATAACAAATTGAGCGGTAAATGTAAAATTGTCGATATTTATTTATTTATTTATTTTAACGGCAATAAAAGATATATGAATATTTATAACTAAATACTGTATTTTTTTTCTTTCTGATTTCTTATCCTCCTTATTGCTATCTACTTTTATCTTTCTGGTTTTTATCCAAGATTCTTGATAATGTTTTTCTTTCCTTCTTTATTATTTTTTTTTATTTTTAAATTTCTATCTAAGGGTATTCAAATATATATATATATATAAAGATGGTCACTCATACCATTAGATGGAGAAAATTGACTAATTTTTCTGATAACCGCGGTGTTTGGATCAGATTTTTCAAATCTCAACTATTTCACAAGATAACTATCATCTCCCACCATCAACAAATATCAGATAACAACTCTGTCTACCTAGATGAACTTGAAATCTTGTAATTCTCATGTCATCTCATTAACCACTGGGCTACACCCTCAAAAACACTTTGTCATTTGATAACAAACACCCAAAGAACCAATTCAAACAACAATAAAAAGAACATTATAAAATAATTAGATCTCGTAAAGATATGATATTTAGGTCAAATTAAAAGATTTTTGTTAGGTGTTGTAGGATTTAGTAGGCAAGGGAGAAGAATGTATGGGGCAAGTTATGGAGATTTGAGTTTTTCAATATATTTGTTACCTTTCTTACACTCTAACATATATATGTCTACCAAAATTGGAACCAAAAGTGAAAATGATAAGATCATGTAGGCACTAAGGGGGATGTGAAACAAAATAATTCAATGAGACTTTGTTATGCTGTTTATTTTTATTTTTTGTAAATTAAGTAGAATAAGAAAAAAAGGAACTTTGGCTTTTTAAAAAGTGTCAATATATCCAATAAGGGAGTCAAATATATATATATATTTTGCAATCTTTGTCTTTGTAAATATATGGTCTTGTCTACATGAAAGTGTTACAATAATGCTTTTGTTAGAACCCACATTTTGGTACGTTGGATTAATTATGAGCCA
>DF366458.1:1215-13572 GCA_000787875.1 Solanum virginianum
TATAGGCAATTACACAAGCAAGAAACAAATTTGATGACCTAATTGCTTAGCAAATTTGTTTGACAATTTACCAAGTTAGGCTACCTAATTTTACCAAGTAAGGCTACCTAATTTGGTACAAATTTGACCAAGTAAAATTCAACCACCAACAAAAATCATAAGGAAAATGAGTAAAAGTTGTCCCTATATCCACAAAGATCCCACCACTCATATTCCTTTTGAACTTCCACCACGAGGGGTTCACCAGAACCTCCTTATCGTTAATGAAAACTTTATAAAGATTGACGAAATAAAATGTAGGGTACCTATAGTTAGGTAACAATTTTGATGATATTGCCATTGGCCATTTTGTGGTATGAAAACTCAAAATTGAACTTTTTCCTGAATAAAAAGTTGGTAGACACATGGAAAATAAATTTGCCCTAAATTGTGATTGTAAAGAATATCCACCTTTTTCTAGTGGAAATACTTTGCGTCCAAGGCCAAGAATCCCAGAATTTGAAGTACCAAAAAGATCACCAACTTGACTTTTGCTACATCCAAATGTAACCCGAATTGGTTTATTGTCTACAACGAAATAAATCACATCATCCGCGATAAAACCTTTAGTGCTCGATCCATCTACATACCTCTTATCGTTGATACATTCAGAAGTATGTTGATTACAAAGAAAATCGCAATCCTTTGTTATACAATATGAACTACGTCGAATGCAATCAAATTTTCAAAAAGTTTTCGATATAGTAATATTATATAGAGTTTGATCTTGTTTGTAACACCTATCACATGGTCCACATTGCCACCAAAGTAAAGTATTTCCAGTGTCTATTAGCAAGTAATTCTTGACCAATTGGCTACCTATGAGAAAAGATGCAAGATACTCTGTGTTCACACAAATTGTATCGGTTGATTTTGAAACCACCTCGAGAAACGTGCCTCCTCGTGCAACTTGTTGTCGTGTGAGGGATGAATTTGCGCCATCTTTAAAGATGATGTTACAATCGTCTTCAAAGATTGAAGATAAATAACTTGCTCTAGCATGACATATAGCAATCCTGTTTTCAAGCAACGAGTCTTAGTCCTTGAATTTTGATTTTTCAAATATGTCACGATAATAAATAGTAAAAGTATAGGATGGCATCGGAGGATCGACAAGCTTAGTTAGATCAATAGACATAAATCTTTTTCTAGCTTGCATAATGTAAGTTGAGTTGAGGGGTGATAGAGAATTTGTATTACCCAACACAACAAGTAGAATTGACATCAAAAGGTGAAAAAAGTAAACTTTTCCATTGGTACTTTGCTAATTGCATCAATTTGCTTATGCAAATAAGAAGAAACACAAAGTTAAATATAGAGATTTGATTCTCTTAATATTTTGGTCAAAGTTAAGGAAAATACTTAATTTTGTTAGATATTAATTTAATAGAAGATATTCTTAAAATGAGCATTAATAAAATCTTTATCTTTTCATCTTTATTGAACCACTGATAGTGTCAAAAATACTCTTTTACTTAACTAATTAAACTTAGATATATCCTTGATCGTGTAGTAAGAATGAAATATACCCCTAAACTCTTGTGAAGTTAAAGGGATATTTTTAACACCTATGCTAGTTCAGAGGTATATTTTAGTTTAATTAGTCAAATAAAGTTGTGTTTATAATACTATCAATTGTTCCGAAATGAAACTAATAACTTACGTGAATTGCTTAATATTAGTTGAGTTGAGGAGTGAAAGAGATTTTGCGTTGCTAGACACACCAAATAGACTTGAGAAAATAATATAAGTCAAAAGGTGAAAATGGATCATAATTTCCATTCCTAATTGCTTCAATTGGTTACAATTATTTATATATTTTGATTTAAATTTATTGTAATTATGCTAGAACTAGAACTTGTTATGGAGATTTGATTCTCTTTTAGAATATGAAAATATTTATTTATTTTCCTTTTTCACCATTTCTAAAATCACTAAGAGGATCAGAATTTGACATTTTCATGCGAATATATATTAATTGAATCATATTCAATTTACATATATAAGATTCGAACCAAGGAAAAAGAAAAACATAAATTGTAACATTTTGAAATTTATATATTTATCTCACTCACATGCATCCAAGTCAAATGACAAAGTATTTTCTGAAGTATCAAAAGTTAATCCTATACCTTGAAGTTGATTACCTCCTATTATTGAATGAGATCTATTCCATCCCGTGAAAGCCAAACAATAATATCCATCAAAGTGTACCATAACTCTTTCTTTTGCTAATAACAACATATTCTTAGAATTTACGCTGCCAAAGTATAACTTCACAACAGGAAAGTACAACTCAGGACCATCTGGATCCGCTTTATAGCACGTGTCTAGAATCTTGACCGAACTTTGCTGAACCATAGGAATATCTGTTACTTCACTTCTAAATATGTAACGGAATACAATATACAAGTCCGTAGGAAATCGGGTAATAATTGTTCCTGTATCCACTAGAACCCCACCGCCACCCTCCTTTGTAAGAGCCCACCATGATGGGTGGACCGGAATAACCTTATCGTTAATAAAAACTTTATAAAGGTTGACATAATAAAATAAAGGATGTTTATGATTTGTCAATAATTTTGCCGATGTTATTCTTGGCCACGGGGTGGTATGGAAGCTAAGAGTAGATGCTTTACCCGAATAAAATCCTGGTAGACACATGGACATTAAGTCCGCCTTGAATTGTGATGGTAATGAATAAGAACCGATATTTACTATCCGTCCAAGGCCAAGTACTCCAGAAAAGTCACCGCTAAAATTTTTTCGACCAACCATCTGATCTTTGCCACATCCAAATGAAACCCTAATGGGTCGATGGGGTAAAATAAAAGCAATCACATCATCTGCCATAAAACCCTTTGATCTTGGTCCACCAGTAAATTTGATATCGTACACACACTCATTAAAAGGGTTACATTCATAAGTTTTGTACACATCATCTAAACATCTTGAACTACAATCGATTCTTCGAAATGTTTTCGAGTTTGTAGGGAAATATAAAGGTGTAATTTGTTTATAACACTTATTTTCCTCACATGGTCCACATTGCCACCAGACTAAATCACTACCAGTATCTATTAGCAAGAGATTCTTGACTTCGTCACTGCCTAGCAAAAATGCCGCGACATACTCACCCTGTATGCCGTATATACTTGTTGTTTTTGGAATCTTTTCGAGTATGTTACCTCCTCGTGTCTCTTGTTCCCACGTGAGAGTCACATTTGCGCCTTCTTTAACATTGTTTTCCTCCTCAAAAATTGAAGCTAAATGATTTGCTCTAGCCTCACATCGAGCAAGCCTATTTTGAAGTAACAAATCATAGTCTTTGAATTTTAACTTTTCAAATACGTCACGATGGTAAATAGTAAATGTATAGGGTGGCATCGGAGGATCCCAAAGCTTAGATGGATCAAGAGACATAAATCTTTCTTTAGCTTGCTTAATATAATTGGAGTTAAGGGGGAAAAGATATTTTTCATTGCTAGAAATTGCAAACAAAATTGAGAAAAAAAATGATATGAAAAGGTGAAAATGGAAGAAGTTTTGCATTTTGTTTAGAAATTAGTGTAGGAAAGGTATTTTACAATGTCTTCCACTATTTATAATCATTTATATAATGGTTTAATTTTACTCCTTTCGTTCCTTTTTAGTCGTCACAGTTTTTATTTTTAGGGTCAAACTGTATAAATTTTGACTAATATTTTAAGATATAATTTTTTGTCATACTAATATGGAAAAAGTTGTAATCAATAATACTTTTTTATAATTTTTGAGTATCTAAATTTTTGTTTTAAAATATATCAAATTAATTTAATCTAGTTTAGCTTTAAAAATTAATCAAATTGACTTTCGAAAAGCATAACATAATAGCTAAAAAGGGATGGGGAGAATATTTGATAAGCCATTGTGTGAATAACTACGAATTAAATCATTTCTAAATAAAGCTAATATTATTATGTTTTCCATTTTAATTTAGCATAATTATTAAGAGGATCAAAGTTTGACTACTACTTATTCTTGTCAAATGAAGAGATTTTCCATATGTAAAGAAAAATTGATTTGAACATGTTGACTACTTATTTTATTTAATTATTTATTTATGATATAACAAAAAAATTGATTAAAGATTTCGAGAAAATTTTTAACTCTATTGGCCAAAATTGGAAAAATGCCAGAATTAATTATGGAAATTTGATTAATTGTCATTGAGAAGCAATAGTAGTGAACAACTATTTATTTATTAATTATGGATATTTGATTAATTTCAATAAAGCCAATATTTATTTATTTTCCTTTTCTGAAATTGTCAAGAGGATCAGCATTTAACAGTTCTTGATTTTGTCAAATGAATGAATATTTTGAAGGACAATTATTATTCCTAAATAAAGCATGAAGTATGATCATATAATAAATTATTTCCATTTATAATTTTTTCCTATTATTTTTGTAGTTTCACAATTTACATTTTATTAAGCATCAACAAATTAAAATAAAGGATATGCCAATCAAGGGTGTGTTCGTATGAAGGGAAAAGTTCAATTGCTCAAACTTTCCGTAAAACATTTTCTCCAGAGAAACGAGTTTCTTAAAAGTAAGAAAAATATTTATTTAGTTAAAATAGTGAAAAAGAAATTTCCCAGAACTAACATTTTACATTAATCGTATACTCTCTATGCTTCACCACACTTTATCGTCACCCTCATTCTCATAGCCCCCCATCCCATCATTCCACACCCTACCCTCGCCTCCTTTTCTTGAATATAATGTAAGATTATTTTATTTCATATTTGATTGGAGGTATTAAGTAGTTTTTGAATTATTTGTTTCACTTATGATATTGATTAAATAAGTTATTGTGTGATAAGTAGATACCACCTAAACTCAAATGTAAGTTTTATAGAATGGTAGTTAGACCATCTCTGTTAAATGGGGTGGAGTGTTGGCCAATAAAAAATGCACATATTCAAAAGACGCGTGTCGCAAAGATGATGATGTTGAGATGGATGTCTGGTCACACCAGGAGTGATAAGATTAGGAATGAGACCATTCGGGAGAAGCTAGAGGTGGCCCTGTCGTTGATAAGATGAGGGAAGCGAGACAACGATGGTTCGAACATGTGTAGAGAAGGAGTACCGATGCTCCTGTTAGGAGGTGCGAGAGACTGGTTTTTGGAGCTACACGGAGGGGTAGAGGTAGACCTAAGAAGTATTGGGAGGAGGTGATCAGACAAGATATAGCGAAACTTGATCTCATCGAGGACATGACATTAGGTAGAAAGAAGTGGAGGTCGCGAATTAGAGTAGTAGGCTAATGGGTTGGTAGGGTTAGGTGGATGTCTGATCTTGGGGTTTAGTAGAGTAGCAGAAATAGTCGTGTTTATATCATGTTTGTCATTATCTGTTGTATGTGTGTAAATTTTTTTCGTATTTACATATTGTTATGTACTCTTCGTTATTAGTCACCCTTTTCTGTTCCCTTCCCTTTTCTTTTTGTCATATCTAGTTTATTCTGCTTATGGGTTGTCGAGACGAGGGTTCCGAGGAAACAACTTTTCTACTTCTATGAGGTAGTAATAAGGTCTGCGTACATTCTACCCACCCCAGACCCCACTTGTGAGATTCCACTGGGTATGTTGTTATTGTTGTTATTAAATAAGTTATTTTATATATATAACAGAATAACTTATTCAGAAATAATTAATCCCATAATAAACTATTCCTAACCAAACGATCCCTTAAGATAGTATGTTATTACTTGGCTACTGAACAAAAGAAAGTAAATAAGAAAATAATTTATTTTCTGAAAAATGTTTTTCCAAAAATTATTTTCCTTTCAAACAGACACCTGCTAAATTTGCATCAGCCTCTTATAAGACAATCGTGCAAGCACCAAACTATTTGACATCAACTAAATTAGGATATCGTCAATGCATGGAACTTGGTTCAAATATGAATTGTGTGTGTGTGTGTGCATATATATATATATATATATATATAAAGAGTATCACAACCTCTTATAAGACAATTCCGCAATTTGGCATCAACTAAATTAATTATACCATCAATGTATGAAACTTAAATTCTTAGTTAAGTCGTTTGGTTCAAATACCAGTTGTGTAAAAACATATATATAAAAGTATACTATCTTATTCAAGTTGTGATTGCCAGGAGTCGAACCCAAGTCTATTGCTTGGAAGGCAATTATCCTAACCGTTGGACTACAAACGCATGTGAACAATGGAATCAAGATTTTGTTTTATATAATCTTGTACAAATATGAGTAATATTTGGATTTTTTAAATTATTTTATAGACATCGTTATTACTAATATTGATTCACAAAAGAAAATAATCAATTCAGTCTAAATAGTCAATCATCGTATATATAATTTGAATAGGTTCGATATATATAGTTATTAAAGTCTCTTCATCTGATTCACTAAATTTATCAAGTTATTTATATCGACCTTAATCATTTAATGTATTTTTAAAAAGAATTTTTTTTCTTGACTTGATTATTTAGTTTTCATCTTGGACTTTACAATAGGAGAAGACTAAAGTACTCAATTAGTATTGAATGAGTTGTCCTAGTGACCATGTCATTAATTCTAGCTAGTTGATTGTACGACCAAGTCACTTTTTGAATGTCAATTTGATTAGTTTTAATTTTAAATTAAATTAATTTAATATTTTAAAATAAAAGGTTTGTATTTGAAAACTACACAAAAGTACAATAATATCTAATATTTTTCATGATGATATGATTAAAAAATATATTTTAAAATATTAATCAAACTTTATATATAATTTGATTCATGGAAAAAAATATGACAAGTAATTTAAGATGAGGGAGTAAAAATTATAACAATATTATATTTACACCAACTCAATACATAAAAAAGAAGAACAAAAAATGGAGCAAAATACAAATACATCAAAGCACTAGTAAGAAAATGATATATAAATTATATATAATCATCTGACATTGGGATTCAGTGAATCGATTGATGCAGATTTGTGCAGCGTAATTCTTATTTGAGAGGAAAATGCTCAATTCCTATCACAGATTTTTTCATTGCCAGAGCTCGAACCGAAATGTAATGACAAATTACAAAGACAAAAATCAAAATTAATTCCCTTTAATTTTATACTTTGCTATACTCAAAATTCCCATCCAATTCAACTTCCTCTTCTGTATGGTTCTTCTTGCAATGAGAGTATAGCACACTATATGCCACTAATAACAATAAATTAAACAAAGAAGAAATATTATCCAGAAAAATAGTCTTAATTGTCTGGTTAATTACTCCTTTATTAGGTCTAGTCTTCAAAAATATTAGGTACAATAATGATGAAATTATAGAAAATAAAATATTTAACATAAGTCCATTTAATCTATTCCCCTTAATGAGTCTTCCAGCTTTTGCTATGGATTTAATTCCATAACAATCTTCTTCAATTACAGAAATAACTAAAGCCAATTTCCAAACAACTGATAAATAAAGAAAAAATAAGAAAGAAAGTATTCCAACAAAAATTCCTATAGAGAAAAGGATAATATTTCTAGAGGAAATTAAAATGGGACTTAATAAAAATAAAACCATAAAAAAGTAACCAGTACCTAACATGTTTGTGTATAATCTAGTTATAATTGCATATTTAAATGCCTTTGAGATTTTTAAAACAAGTTCTTTGAGAGAAATTTTGGGATTAGATGATAATATAATTATTGCAATTGTATATAGAATAGAGATTAAATATAGAACAACAAGAATTGCAACATATATAATTAGAAGAATTCTAAAATCCTCTTTAATATCACCAAAAATTTTCATGATTTTAAAGGTATCATCAAGTGAAGTAGACAAAATTGATGCCTTTAAAAAAATATCATGAATCAAGAATTTAAGTTCAAAAGTCAAGATTGTGAAAAGGATAGAGGAAAATAGAAAATAAAGAAAACTTATTAATGCAAATAGTTTTCCATTTCTTGGAATTAATTGAAAAGATTCTTTGAGAATTGAAAGAAAACCAAAAATCTCATAAAATTCCATACTAGCTATTTCCTGAAGTTTTTTTTTTCTCTATTTTTTTGGGGTTGGGGATATTCAACAATGGCATGATGAACTTGCTATTTATATTGCTTCTATGTTTGACTATTACTAGTTATTTAATTAGTATGACATTAAAATGTGTACTCAGTCAACATATAGCCCAAATCAAAGGAAAAATTATACACATAAACAAATAAAATGTGTACTCAGTCAACATATAGCCCAAATCAAAGGAAAAATTATGCAGATAAGCAAATATATACTTGTTAATTAGCTAATATAGTTATATTTTGAAGTAATTACGGCTCGCGATAAATATCTACCTGTAATTACAATTTGAGTTTTGTATAATTCATGCGATTTATACAAATGTTGTATGCAATTATACAAAAACTATACGTGAATTAAATTGTATAACGAAATACACAAATGTTATGAATTGTATAACAAATTATACAAACGTTGTGCACGAATTATATAACGAAATATACAGACGCTACAAAAACTGCGAATTGTAGAGAGAACTATACAAATGTATATAAATGATGTGCAAATTATACAAATGTTGTGATAACTATAGTTACGAAATGTAATTACCCAAACTATAGCTATGTAACATAATTAAAGTATTTTTGAGTGACTATATATAAAAATTCTTCAAAATCGAAATTTAGAATAAAAGGGTGTTTTAACATTGTTATTTAATTGTAGAATATAAGTTAGATTGTAATTACTATTTTATAAGTTAGTCAATGTCTTTCACAATTATAATCCTCAAGGAACTTGTCAAACAAGTTTGATAGTTGAATGTTTATTTCCTAGAAATTACTATTATTGACTAACAACTACATTTTTGTGACCTTTTTATAGTTGGCTGTCTAAATCACCATCAACTTAATTTTTAATAGATTTAAGTCCATTATATTTTATATATATGTGTATAGTAGCAGAAATTGTTTTTCAGATACTATAAAATTGGGCTTACGGAAAGTATTTTTTAAAAAATATTTCAGACAAAAAAAAATTCTTCAAAATAAATAGTTAAGAGCAAATTAACTTATTGAAATTATTTTCTTTAATATGTGAGTCTGAGACTATGTGTATTACATCAAATCAATTAGAAATGGTTGGTCTTAAACTTTTGGCCTTCATTTGCTTTATGGGTAAACCTTCAAGGTTTAAATATTGTTTTTTTAACTTTTTTTTTTTGTAATTAATTTGAATCTTTTAGGTCATGATGTAAAGATTTAGATCAACTTGAAAAGTTATAAAAAAGAAAAATTAGATTAAGATTTAAAATTTTTGTAAGTTAATAAAAATATTAAATAATAACTTAATATTTTGATGTAAGAAAAAAATGTATGAGTAAATACTATATTTTGTACAAATTTTAAAAAATTATAGACGAAAATTATATAATAACCTATAAAGAGATATTTGCATGAATCAAACAAATAGAGACTACTTCAAACAAAGACTTCATATATACTTAAAATAAGAGTAACATAATTTTACTTCCATTGACTACTTCAAAAACTTTACACTTACAAAATCTTCAAATGTTTATAAAATGTATGCATTTTGAATTAGAAGTACAAAAATCCAAACTCACTATATACCTAGATCTTCCCAAATGATATCCAAAAATTTCAAGATGAATTTTTTCAAGATTTTTAGTTTTGTGGGAATTTTAAAAGAATCCATTCAACTTATTCCAAAAAATGGAAAAATCATGGGATTAATAACCATTTTTTACCTTCTTTTCACCTCAATATTCTTTTTATTTTTCAAATTCACCTATGATTCTTTGTTTAGAGACATGTTTATTAAAGAATCCTTCATTGCTATTTCCAGTATAAATGGTTCTTCACTAGGTAATCTACTTTCTAGTATTAGACAAAATTTTAAACTTGTTTTAGCCATTGATTTATCATTCTTTTTTTCCTATGTATTCATCTCAATTTTCTCCACAAACACAATAATTTTAATTTCTTCTATATCATACAATAATAAGACTCTAAATTTCAAAGATTTAGGTATCAAAATTTTGAAGTCATGCAAAAGGTTAATTTTCACTATGTTTTACACCACAATTATTGTTATTGGATATTTTTTCTTTTGTTTATCAATGGCTACTCCTTTTTTAGCTACCTCTAACATATATGATTTTTCAACGGTTATTTATTTCGCGATAATCGCGTATATTTTTTATCTATATTTATCGATAGTTTGGGTGGTGGCCTTAGTGGTTTCAATTGTTGAAGAAGGTAATTATGGAGTTGTGGCTCTTGGAAAAGCTGGAAAAATAATTAAGGGAAATGAGATGAAAGGATTTATTTTAAATATTATGTTCAATTTATTGGCTTTAATTATTTATCTGGGTGCTCAAATGATTATTAAAAAATGGAGTGTTAACAAGAAAAATTCAATGTTGATTTTGGTTAATGGTTCTTGTTTATTGAAGGTGTTTGAGCTAGTGAATTATACAGTTTTATATTTTCATTGCAAGAAAGAAAAAGGGGAAGAAGGGATTATTGAATTGCAAGAAAGTATTGAATATAGCAAGATCTCTAATTTGCCATTAATAATTGATGGTACAAATTAGTTTGTATCAATTATAACTATGTACTTTTTAGTGAGAGAGTTTGAGCTCATGTTAATTACGTCTATTATTTATACACAAAAGAAAAGTAAAACAAAAGTGAGTCTAGTTCAAGATGATTATATAATTTGTAATACGTCAATGTTTATTTGGATCTATTTTACTCCACCCCACCCCCTTTGTCGTATGTTCTATTGCCTACTTGTGAAAAACTACTCAAAGAAATAATATTAAGTACTATATTTGAATTTCGGACTTTAATATTTTGCTGGTCAAATATTTTACGATCAATATTTAAAATAAATGAATAAATAGTAAAATGTATGAAGATAAATAATAATAAATTAATTTAAAAAAGATATTTAAAATTTAAGTTTTACCATGATTACAACGATTACAACTCTAATCTTTAATATCATTTTGAAGATATTTATTAACCACAACTCTATAGTAAATTTAACATATGATTGTCTGCATATGAAATCTTATTACTTAAAAATATCTTAATTAGAGTTTTCTTTCTAGGGTTTCCTCCTGCTCTTTCTTTGTCAAATCTAGTTGAAACCTCTTTTTTGCTTCAAAGTTTGCCGCGGCCGCCACCTTCTCCGATTCTCTTCCTTTTCCTTCTCCTCTCCCCATCAACTACTCTTTTTTTTTTTTTTAGCTTCATATTTGAATTCGACACCATCCTATCTACTCTTCCTCTTCCTTTTTTTACCTAACGGCCACCATCACCATTGACTCTTCTCCTTATTAGACCACCTCTTTCATTTTCTTCTGCTTGATAATTATTACCATCGCAATTACTATTACTATCACTATCGTCAAGCTGACTATCTAAGAAGTCATTTAGGTAATTATTTGACCAATGAGAGATAAGAATTGAGTGCTATTTTTCTTTTATTCAATTTAAAATTTATTTTATGAAGTATATATACGTTCATATAAATTTAAAGTTATAAATATGTACTACAATTGAAGTTACAACATCATCATTGAAACCACAAAATACACTTTGAGAATTTCATAATTAAAAAATAATATATGAAAAAAATCAAGTTTTTAATGATATTCTTGAATTTCGAGCTATGAAAAGTGAATGAAAACTCTTTACTGACTCATATTATTCTCATGCATATTGTCATATTTAAAGCAGACATGACTATCTTTAATTTTATCATAAAAGAATATTATGATTCTCTTGAAAGAATTTGAAACACATATTATAAAACCTTTTCTTTAAAAGTTGTTTTAAAGGCACAACATGAAAAAGACAACATAATTTTAAAAAATGGGAAAAAAAAGAATACATTTTTTGATTTTATACCTTCTCGCAACTCAAACATAACAAGTTAAGAACGAAGAAATTTCAAACATTATATGAGAGGTTTTATTTGAATTTATAGCTGTAGCTTAAACTTTGTACGGATGTCAAAAAACTCAATAAACTAGTATATATTTGTCTCTTTTTCAAATGAAATTTGTCATTCAATTGAAATGCACGCTCTTAAGAAGCTCAGCCATCTAGGGTTGAAATGAGTAGATCAAAAGTTCAATATAAAATTCACTTATATATTTTGATCCTTGTCTATAAACAAGTTATATTTTATATCTCGAACTTGATAAAATAAATAAATTACAACAAAATTTTAAACTTTCAT
>DF366457.1:12198-26858 GCA_000787875.1 Solanum virginianum
GATGTCGGATTTGCGAAATCATACATGGATTTTTAGATATCCAAGAAATACACTATAGGGCATTTTCGAAGCACATGAGAGGTGTTACATTATGAGCAATTTGGATGAATTAACCTACTTATCTCCCTAAAAGGGGGGGGGGTTGAAAATACAATAAGTAAACCTAAACTAAAAACAAATGTTGTAAATTCAGTGAAAGAAGTAATTAGGGTATTATGTTCCCCATGAATTTCTAACTTAGTATAGTCAGATAATCTTATTATTTTCTAGTGTGTTGATCCATGTGAGAGGTAAATTTCACTATAAAATTTGATCCATCTCCACAGTGTGACATTACTAACCCTTACCTTTTGTTCCAATACAACCACCCCCTGATTTAGTTAGGTTGATTAGACGTGAGAGATCATGTTGAATCCTATTAATTATTCCCTTATCCCATTCATTACCACCTTGATCCAGCAAGTAAGAATTAGGCGAGTTCTACCAAAAGAATTAGGTGAGTTCTACCATTGACCACAGTTAAAACTAATTCTAAATGAAGGGATTAACTAATACATGCATGCACACTTTTCATGAATTATGAATTATCTAGTTCTACCTTATTACTTCTTCATAGTTTCCATAACCCTAGTTATGGATTTACCTATGCATGATCATTAAATGAGAGAATCATGTTATGGCACAACATAATTAAATACTTACATTGATGAGTTGAAGAATAAGAAATCCTAAAATTCTCCAGAAGAAATCATAATGTAATAATCTCAATGTAAAAATCACAAAGTATGAGTTCCTAAGTCTCTCTACTCTCTTCTAGTCATTTCCGTCCTTTTTCATGTGTCTCTCCTAAGAAAAAACCTAAAAAAGCCTATTTATAATATGTAAAATACAAATTCAAAATAGAATAGGAAAACTAGATTTGGCAACTTCTACGGACGAGTTTACGGGTCATAGGTGAACTCACGATCCGTACCTGGGCTTTGTACTTTGTACTTTCTAGAATCAGACTTCAACTTACAAAACTTTCTTATGGGTCATCTTCGAACTTACAGCCCATAAAGGGTTTTGTCTGGTAACTTTTTTGAAGCTCTTCAAAACTTTGGTCTTCATCGACTATTATTGGGATGCTATCATAGACACCTGAATCTGCATCATAAAATAATGCAGCGCCAAAGGGTATTGGTATGTGAAATGTATGGTATGTAAAATGGCCAAAATAAGAACTCAGGATAGGATGCTTACTCAAGTCAAAAACTTAAATCAGAAAATAACCCACTGACATAATCAATGCAATATAAGTAAAATATATGGTTTAATGTATAAATAAATGCAACTCAGTCTATATCTGAAAATAATATATATTTTAGCTTGGGGAGTTTCTCTAACAGACAACCATCACTATGAGCATCATGATGATACAACGTCTTGTCCATGTTGCTAGAGCCATCCAATACCTTTCTACGGTAAGGGATGAAGCTCAACTTATAGATCCATCAAATTAGGGCCATCTCAGTGACATATTAGGAGTTGTACAATCTGGTACAATCCTATCCTACACTAGCTACGTAGTTTATGGGTTCGAGTTATTATTACTCTTATTATTTATATGATCATAACTTTAATAGTATTATTACTCAAAAACTATTTCTTTAACTTTTTGGTACTTAGCCTAGCTTTAATTTTTCTTAACTTTTCTCAAACTTGTACGTATTCTTTAATTGAAGAAGGTATCCATGCAATGAGTCTCAAAAACATAAATTTACTGCTAACTTGTAGTTATAGATGCTTTAAATACTTCTCGAACTTAACTCATTGCTTTAGACTTGATAGCTTTGTATGAAATATCTAGGGTTCTTAAAAATGCAACAATAAATCTATACACCTTGATTTAACAACTTAATTCAGTAGTGAAATCATCAAAGGCTATGATTTTCTTCAAAAAAATAACATAAAAAACTATTTCAATAAAGTTTACTCATAATGAAGAAAACTTGATCTCAACTCATAAACTTGATCTTGGGTGAAAATTAGTAGTTAAAACATACTAAAACAAATGTAGAATAACTTTTGGAGGGCCTTACATACCTTGAAGACTGAAATTATAATTGAAATTCAAAGAACACTAGCTTTCTTGAAGAAAATCTTTGATCTTGATACCTTGATGCAAGTTCTTGAGAAAAGAAAACCTTTTGTATAGTTTTTGGAGTAGAAGAACATGGAAAAAACTTGGGTATGTACTTCTCTTTGATTCTTAAATTTTTGACTTGATAGCTTTAAGGTTCATGAAGAAGAGGAACCTTAGGTTAGTTTTGAAAGAGTTTCTTGAGATGAAATTATTTAGGTCCATGATTATGAGGAGAAAACTAGTTAGTTAAATGATATATTATTTTAGAACACCCACAAAAAGACTTAAAATGGAATTAAAAAGCTTTAAAAAGGACCAAAATAACTTTGGAATGTGTCCAAGATATTGCTAAAAAAAGTGTAGAAAGCCTTCAAGTGAGGTTCTATAGGTCGTGGAATAATTTAAGACCCATAAAAGGGGTTTATACATTTATATTGCTTGATAGTGCTTCGCTAAAATAGGCATAATTTTTTACTCCGAACTCCAAAAATAATGCAATCTTGGTGGCATTAGAATGATAATTCAGAGATCTTTAATTTGGTAGGTTATAGACCACTGAATCTTTATATTCCAGGAGATATAATCATTTAAAATTGATCCTTCTATGAACTCATACGAAAACTTAGTCGATAGAAATTCTTTGAATTTGACTTGATGTAAATGATCTCTTATGACCCTAAACTACATTAACTACACTTTAAATACTTAAAAATTTCTCCTAACATAATATATATAATTATGAATTACTGGATCGCCTATTTTAATAAAATCATATATCAAAACTCAGTCGGTAAGGGAGCTTTTAACTCAACTTTGTATTAGGGGATTCTTATGCCCTTAATGCATCTCCAAATCTATTCTCGTACTAAAGAATTGACTTTGAAACCTATGTTCAATTAAGAATTATTTGATAAAACCTTATACATATATGAAGAATGGCTTGATCTTAGCAAAAAAATTTGGGGTGTAACAAATATTTTAGAAGGGATTAGGAATAAGAGTGAATGAAAATGTTATAAGAGGGAATGAGGCCAATATGGGTAGAAATAGGCATGAAACAATATAGTATTAAGCTTAGGACACAAGAAAAGATTGAATTTGCCCTTCATTAAAAACTATCAGGCCCTATGTATGAGAATAATCTACGAGTTGTAGGTCAGGGTTTCATCCCGGTTACACTCTTAAATTTTTGAAACCCTTTTTGAACCCCAATCCATGAACACCTTTTATGTCTCATTATCCAATCTATGGGTCGTAAAGCCACCCTCATAGAACTGTCCCATATATAGATAATTTTAACCCTCTCAAGACCCCAAACTAAGAGACCTTTTTTTTACCGCTCATGACACAGATTACTATCCATAAACCCTTTTTTAGGTGACACATTTCCAATCTTTAGAAACCCAACATTGACCCTCTAGTGCATGAACCTAAGTCTATGGCTCATAGACCCTTTTATGGATTGTAGACACCCCTTTCGTACATTCACCCCAGACTTTAGAATTTCATAAGGTTTGACCCATCCACGAGGCTTGTCAACAACTAGTGATCCTAATCATGAGCCATAGATGGACTCATACTATCCTGCATTAGAATCATTTTTTGCACTTTTTTCGTATTTTTGACCTTTTTAACCTATAGTGCCTTACAAGATCTCCCCCTTGGAAGCATTTTCATGAAAAATATGGTCTCATAAGCATATAAGTATGCTAATGACATGAGAACTGAAATTTAAGGAATTTGAGGTTTTGGGTAAGAATAATTTAATACCTTAGGGTTGAGTAGAATGAAAGAGTTGAGGCTATCATTTCATAATATCTGCTTCCACTTTCAATGTAACATTTTTTAAATTGTTAATTCCTCCAAAGGACTTTGACGAATGCAACTTCTTTATTCCTCAACTTCTTCACTTGTCGGTCTAGGATCTCAACCAAAACTTCTTCATAGGTTAAGTTTACTTCAACATTCACATCTTCCAATGACACAATGGAACTTGAATCACCCACAAACTTTCTTAACATTGATATGTAGAACACCAGATGAACCATACTCATCTTCAATGAAAACTCTAATTCATAAGCCACCATGCCAACTTGCTTAATAATTTTGTAAGCCCTATATACCTAGGGTTCAATTTCTCTTTTACCAAATCAGACCACACTCTTCATGGGTGAAACCTTCAAGTAGACCCAATCACCTACACTAAATTCAAGATCCCTCTTTCTAATATCAGAGTTGACTTTGGTGACTTTGAGTCGTCTTCAACTTTTCCCTTATTAATCTTACCTTTTATAGCATCCAAAACCAAGTCAGGTCCAATCAAAGTGGTTTCACCAACTTCGAACCAAACAACTGGAGACTATATATAAGGATTCAAATGGTGCCATCTCTATGATAGAATGATAGCTATTATTGTAGGTGAACTCAATAAGTGATAGATGGTCATCCTATGTCTTCTTAGGATCAACTTTAATTCTATCACCCGATACTACATACCCAAGGAATGCAACTTCTTTCAACCAAAACTCATATTTGTCACACTTAGCAAGCTATCATTCCTCCCTCAAGATTTGCAACACTACCCTCAAATGTTTCATATGCTCCTTTTCACTCCAGGAATAGATCAAAAATATCATTAATGAACACCACTAAAAAAAGATCAATATAGGGTTTGAATATCCTATTCATGAGATCCACAAATACTACTGATGTATTAGTTAGGCCAACACAAACTCGAAATGCCCATACCTTTTCTCAAATTCGATTTTGGGAATGTCACACTCCCTCACCCTTAGTTGATGATATTTGGATAGTAAGTTGATCCTCGAGAAACATCTGGATCTTTGCAATTGATCAAACAAATCATCTATCCTTGGGAATGAATACTTATTCTTGATGGTAACCTTATTAAGTTGTCGATGGTCTATACACATTCAGAGTGATCCATCTTTCTTCCTTATAAACAACACCAGAGCACCCCATAGAGACCTACTTGGCCTAATAAATCCCTTCTCTAACAAATCCTTCAATTGCTCCTTTAGTTCTTTTAACTCTGTCAGAGTAATTCAATAAGGGGGAATGAAGATAGGTTGAGTATCGGGCATGAGGTTTATGCCAAAGTATATTTCCATTTTAGGAGGGAAACCATACAACTCTTCAGGAAAGACATCGGGAAACTATAATAATGGGGACTGACTCAAGAGAGGGAATTTCCAAAGTGGCATCACTAACTCGCACTAAGTGATAAATAAACTCCTTGGAAATATTTTACAAGCTCAGAAATAGGAGATAAATCGACCTCTACATACATTTCCAATCTTTAGAAACCTAACTCGCACTAAGTGATAAATAAACTCCTTGGAAATATTTTACAAGCTCAGAAATAGGAGATAAATCGACCTCTACATGAAAAACTACTACCCTTTTACTCGAGAATGGACTTATTGGGAAATTAAAATTTGACTCTACAAGTGTAATAATCTATAGAAGCATAGGAAGAATGCAACCAATCCATTCCAAGTGTAACATCAAATTCAACTGTGAGAAGCTCTACTAAATCACAAAGGAAAAATTTATGCAAAATGCACAGGGGACAACCCCTATAGACTCTTTTGGCAACAATGGACTCTCCTAAGGGTGTACAAACTTCAAAAGGCTCAACTAAGATTTTAGGACTTAGATTGAATTTGTTCACAAGAAATAGGGTTGAAAAAGACAAATTTTCTCCTAGGTCTAATAATGCATATGCATCAAAATCATAAACTTTCAATATATCGGTGACCACATTCAGAGTCTCTTCCACCTCTTGAGGGCATGCAAAGTATAGAACCTATTGGCCCTTTGACCACCTCGAGCTTGTCCACCTTGGCCTTGGGGCCAAGATCTTCTACTTCTACACTCCTTGGCATGATGACTAGGCTTGCCACATTTGAAACATGTAATGGTGTTGGCTAAGTATTACCCGTTGTGGGGTCCTCCACACTTAACACAATTTGGAGAAGCCTGTACACCCGACCCTCCTTGTGGTTTGGGTTTGGACCCCTTGTCTTTGTTGAACCTAGGTGGAGGGATATTTGTCGACCCTTGGCTCATTTGCTTTTGGTCACCTTGATTTGCCATTGTCATGATCCGGACCTAAGGTCTAGGAGTGACATGGAGAATGGGAACTCAAGAGTTCCCAAACAAGCCTCAAAGTATCCATACTCACATCATCAGTTCAGAAGCGTATACGAATAGTAAACACATAGTTCTAAGGGAAGAGAAAATAGGTGTTGCTCTATGGGGATGGCATATGGAAGGGGATAACAAGTATCCACATAACACATAGAACAAAAAGACTAAGGGGCGGGTAAGGAAGACTCACTCTATGGGGGCAATTCAATACTTAGGATCTTTCACAACATAACATAAGAACACATCATAATACACATAGCCAACTCACATAACGGTATCCAATAGATAGCCATATCCATAAACATAATCTCCGAATACAACATTTAACATATAAACGTAAACAACTCTACAAAATATCCAACAATGCCTCTAGTCATAAGATAGGATGGGGGCTAAGATATATCCCGGGCTCACCCTCAAAGTAAGTAATATAAACCAAAAGCACCATAGGTAGAGGAACAGTGGTTTATCCTTGGAAGATAGGACTCACCAGAACAAGTGTCTCAAGATCTAAGCTAGCCATCGTATGGTTGATGAAAGTAATCCTTGGTCCCGACATGGTTAGATCATGTAGGCAAACCTATACGTGAGTATGTTTAAATATACTAATTATGCGGGCATGCAATACATATGAATAATCAAACCTGCATTCATTGTTAGATGATAAGGGCACATAATATAGAAAGAGGTACATATCCAAAGAAGAGCAGTATAACAATATTCCATAAAATCAATGGTGCATAAAATTCAATAGTGCTCATATATAGGGATGGACTATAACAGACAAATCAAACTTATGCGAGCTATTACATGAATTAGTTCGATGAAGACCCCCCATCATTAGGAGAAGATTATTTGCCAAGGATAATCTACATCACACCTTACGAACCAAATCATTTCGGTGGATGGACACCTTCTTTAAGATCATATCATTTCAGAAGGATTTCTAATATCATATCATATCATATCAATGTATAACCATCCCTTAGGAGCTAGTCATTTCAAAAATGACTACCATTCCTATACTGGCACATAGTTCAAGGAAAGGGAGAGGACCCTTAGGGATAGCCCTAACACCCCCAATCCATCGGTACTAAGTCAAAACATCCCACGAGAATATTTATACATATACATGCTATCAAAAGTAGCAATAGTCATTTCAAATCATTTTAATGCACAATTGGTCTTAAAAGCCAAACATTCATCATAATCATTTATACTTGGGTTAAAAAGACAAATCACATTTCAATCTATACTTTTCATGCATATGAATAGCTCATTCACTTATCAATATGGTGCAAGCACCCAATATGCTCAAAGAGATAATAACAATAGATATTTATGTAATAACATTCTTGTCATATCCAATATCTTATCAAAATCATATACATAAACATAATTATGTTTAACCCACTTCATAAACTTCATAAAATTCAATACTCATGAATGCATACGCTATGAATGATATGAGAATAGTATGGGTAATTGAGATTCAATCTAAAATCAAGAATATAATATGAAATTAAAGTAAATCTATAATTAAATCCACATTTAAATCATAATATAGATCACCCATGATTATTTCAAACTTTAAAGGGATAATGGATAATCAAATCTTCAGAATACTCGTGTAATTCAACATGTTAGGGCTTAAATCAACTTAAAATAAAAAATAAAGCATTGTCCATACTTTAATTGAATTTAATAATCAATAATATTCAAACCCATATTTAAAGTAAGCAAAATTTCATGAAATTCAAGTGGAAAGAGTTCGGGTCTTCTTGGTTGAAAGGGACCAAGAATCAATCCCACATACCTTAGCTAATGGAGAAGATTCAAGAAGAAATTTGATGACGAAAGGAGTTTTTTCCCTTGATTTCCAAGCTTATTCTTCAAAATAATTCTTGAGAGAGTTTTTAGGAGAGTCCAATGTAATTCTAAGTGTAAGGATGAATTTGAATGAGAGAAATAAAGAATAGGTCATTTGAATGTCTTTAGGTAGCATAGAAAGTCACAAAAGACACTTAGGAAGAACTATAATTACAGAAATGACATTAATGAAATGAGTAGAAAAGTTAAAGTCAAGGGTCATAGGGAGGGGTATATGGTCCGTTTGAAGGCATACGGACCGTATACATGGTCTGTGATCCGACACTTAGAAAGATTCTACCAGACAAAGGCCCAAAATGGTAATCCCATACTTACCAAGACTACCAGACAATCCACCACATGGTCCGTGAAGCCTCACACGGCCCATGTGGGGTCTATGTGTGGTATGCTTAGTCCAAAACTCCATATTAAAGCTCACACACCCCACATAACGCCAAAGGCCACTTCAAGGAGGCTCCATACAGTCTGTATAACCTCACACGGACCATGAAGGCTTCTACGGAGCATCACCTTGGTCTATAATTTTCTAGAACCAAATTTTCAAGCTCCATTAAGGTCATACAATGTCCAAGTCCTTATAGCCATAGCCACCTCGATTTGGTGGGAGAATTCACTGCTTTTAACCTAATCCCTATTGGACTCCCTAGCATGCTCTCTCAATTCCTCCTCTTCAATTTGCTCCATATATGTCATTAGATGGGTAATGCCCATTTCTTTTACAAGCATAGCAATCTTGTACTCTTTAGATGCCAACTTTGACATCTTGAAGATAAACTTGCTCATTCTAGCCCTTCGATCCACCACTATGAATGGTGCATATTTAGAGAGTTTGGAGAACTTGAGGGAGTATTCTCTTACACTCATGTGGCCTTGCATCAAGTTAATGAATTCTTGCACCTTAGTCTCACTTATCTCAAATGGAAAGAATCTTTCTAAGAAAGCATCTTTGAATACTTCCCATTCAACTTCTCTTGCTCCTTCACCTCTTTCCTCTATCCATTAATCATACCATACCTTGGCCATACATTTAAGTTGATAGGCTACTAACTTGGCCTTCTCTTCTGAAGACACCCCTATAATGGCCATGATCCTATATGCCTCATCAATGAATTCCACTAAAACTTCTTCAACTTTAGAACCGCGATACTCTGGTGGGTTCATCCTCATAAAATCCTAGACCTTTTTTATTAGGATAGGGGCTCGAGGGGGGGAGGGGGGAAGCGACCTCCCGGTTGGCCAAGATTTGAGTGTAAAGGTAGCTCAGAACTTTGCATGTGTGACTCCCTCCTCTTGTGGCATGGGAGGGGCTTGGTCTTTCTTTACTTCCCTTTGTAAAGGAGCTATTCTTGGCATAATGATCTAGAGATGGAAAAGATAACATCATTATATAGGGAAAACCTTAGGCCAATATAAAGCCACGACATGAATTATGAAAAAGGGAAAGTTTCCTAAACGCCTCATAACTCTCATTCTTGATTGTGGTGCACTTCAAAACCATGAATAAGACTCTATTCAATGTGGTATATTGGATATCCAAGTAATATTTTAAAACCTCATGCTCTTATATTATGTTTGTCATGATCTAAGCCTAGGGTCTAGTCATAACACGATGAATGAGGGACCCAAAGACACCTTACTCAAGCCTCTTAGAATTCATTAAGCATTCATAGGTATTAATCAAAATAAAGTAAAATTTAAAAAGTGGGGGATGGGACTAAGGGAATCATTTGGTAGTTTAAATTATAGGAAAGCAATAACTCTAACTTTCACTACATTTTCCACACATACCAACTACATAAGAACCATGGTGGAGGCTATAACATACTCAAGCTCCCCTCAAGTATAAATGTCAATATACAATAACATAGAAATTAAAAGTCTCTAAAATACATCTCAAAATAAATGTCTCACAAGTATATAGCAGGAATAAAGAGGTGGAGTCCTTGAACTAAAGGGTTCACTAATAATCTAGTCATGAACATCGATATCTAGTTATGTGCCAGTAGACAAGGAGGAGCCCCAGTCCCTACATAGTGACATCATGTAGGCAAAGTATACATTAGTATATTTGAATGTACTAAGTATGTGAAATGCAATGTAAACATGAAATCATATTGCCATCATGCATAAAATTATGATGTCGTTATTCAAAACTATAGCTAAAGAATAAAGCTCAATATGAAGAAAAAGTTCAATGCATCATGTAAAAATAAAATTTAAGTACAAAGCCATTAAATAGATAGCTTTATAGCAGAAGATCATAACTGACATATAAGAGCATATGAGCTACTACCTGGACTTCAACATAACCCTCTATGTTGGCATGGGGAGTCTATTTGCCAGGTGGAACTCTATCAACATAGGCATGTATATATTAGTTTAACTTTTCTATTGTGGATCCACTAAACTTAGAATACAAGAGCTCCTTTGGTGGCACACAGTTAATGGGACTAGGGGTTGCTACTAGGTTTCCCTTAGCAAACCCCACCTCAATAACTTATATGGTACTAAGTCAATCCCATAGAATACTTCAAAAATATTAGTATAGTCATGCAATATAATGACCCTAGCTTAGGTGCTAGGAGTGACATGGAAATTGGGAACCAGAAGATCCCCAAACAAGCCTCATAGTATCCATACACATATCATCAGTATGGAAGCACAATTCAAGTATTATTAAGTGATACTAAGGGAAAGGGGTATACGATTCAAGCTATAGGAAAGGGTTACATAATTCTAATACATAGGTCTAAGAGATGGGAATTCGGCACTCAAGCTATAGGGATATGGAACATGGGACTTGTCAATCCCATGGTCTTTAACCATCATTCTTATGTGATCTAAGTACCAGCATTAATCTTATGCCCCTTGCAGTCTTTAAAAAGCTAGGATTGGGATCCCCTACTAAGATGAGCATGAGGTTATTGATGGTTGATCATATGGTGATAGAGCCCATGGGGATATTATATGATGTTCTGGTCAAAGTTGAGTAGTTCATATTCCCTACAAACTTTGTGATCCTAGATTGCAAAGTCGACTTCGACATCTTAATCATATTCAAAAGACCATTCTTAACCACTAGGCAAGCACTAGTGGATATAGAAGCTGGTCAACTAAGGTTTAGATTGAACAATGAAAAGGTTATCTTCAATATATATCAGTCTATGAAGAGGCTAGATGATTTGAAGAATAAAGTCTGGCGAATTGGTGAAGTCTGAGTTACTAATTTGTCCATTTCATGTTGTGATATAAAATCAAGCGCTAATTAGGAGGCAACCTAAGGTTTTTGATGTAACAGTTGTAGTTGTAGCCTTATTTTCAGTTTTTGGACTCATAGGTAGTCTATTTTCTTATATTTTCATCATAATTGTGGATCTAAGGCTGGTTGCATATAGAGTAACAGTGTGTTCTATGAAGAATATGCAGGTACATGGCTAAGTCAGTTATTCTTTACTAAGAAAAGCATCAAGAAGTGCCTCTACGACTGGTTCTGCAGGACGTAAACCCCTTTACAATCTATACACTATCTCATAGACATTTCCAGTGAGCAAAAAGTCATGCACTTCAATCCATGAGACAATTTTACGATTTATAGATAAAACTATAGGTAGTGAATGGGGCTCGTGGACCCCAGGTAAGTTTTCTAAAAATTTTCTAAGTGTTGAGGTCTCTACGACTAACTTTACGAGTCGTACTTCACTTTAGGACTCGTAGACTGGTCTGTGAAATTCAATCCTGAAAACTAGAGTACGGATGTTCTATGAAACCATAGTTCATGAGCCATAAAACACTCTATGGACCATAATCAGGGTTTCATAGAGTCCAGGCCTATCAGATTTCAACTGACTTGGTCAAAGTGGAAATAATAGGGTCAAATTATTATGACCCTATTTCATCTCGAAATTACAAAAACACCCGGGCAACCCTCAGCTCTAAACTTTTTGACCACCAACGGCTGTCACCACTACCATTCTCTGGCAAAGTTTTTCGATGACCTGGGGTTTTAGTGTCTCTTCACCTCCATTATCTTCCACAATCTAGTCATATAAATTGGTAAGTTTTCAATTAATCCAATGCTATTAATTTGCCTATGTTTGTATTATTAAATTGGAAAATTATATTGGGAATGGCAGTGTTAGACACAAACCTATATGTGCAATAGACATGTTGATAATTAAATTATGGTTGCCTATTCTTGAAATATGTGTCTAAATTCAGACTTGGGTGTGGTTGCCTTGATTGTATGATTTGAATAATATGTTTTTGCGCTTATTGAATCACCCACTATTTGTGATGAATTGATTGTATGTGCAATTTGGTAGGTGATGACATAGGTGCATAATTTTGTTATGAAATCATTCATACGTGGTCAGAAGGGTTGAGGAAATAAGCTCAATTATTTTCGATGGGGTATATGTGTTGAATAATATATCGGGGTATTGGTTGTTTTGTGAAAATCATGTGGGTATGTGCATTTTGCTTCGATGTTGTTAGAATAAAGTTGAAAAAGTCATATTGGGGTCTATTGTAATGGACTTAGAAAATCAAGTGACTGAGTTTTGTTGTCTACAAGTGGCTTTTATAGCCTATGAAACATTCCATAAGTTGTAATTGCCCCTCGTATAAGATTCCAAAAACTTAAAGTTTTTGAGTACCCATCAGACCAGACCTTCTACGAGTCATAGAACACTTTACAGCTTGTAGAGAGGTCACGTAGATCCCTGCCTGAAATGAATTCAGATGGTAGAATCCTCTACAACTTATAGAACATTCTATGAGTCATACCTAGTCTCGTAGACATTTCGAGTGAATAAAAATTAGAAGTGCTTTCGCAGACCTTTCTGCAGCTAAGTCCAAGTTATTTTTGCATTTCATTTTTTGATTTGTGGGTCTAACTTAAGTGCTTAAATGCTCATGTTTTAGGTACTATGGTCCCAAAAGCTAAACGTAATAAGATCAGGGCCCTACAGAGGAGGGTCAAAGATGATCACTAGGAGGATGAGAAGACCCCCACACTGAGTGGTTCACTAGAGGACCTTGGCATCTATTTAGACTCGGAGGTTCCTAGACCTCAGACAAGAGCTACTGCTAGAGCTGGGCAGACTCAGGCTCCTGTCATTCGTACTCTCTAGTCTAAAAAAAGAGATAATGACAGGAGTAACTCTATTTAGATGACTCCATCCACAGAGGAGTCCAGCTTTGAGTCAGGCTCCAATGATGGTTTGGAGACGACGTCCTCTGCAGTACCTCAATCATCACTATCTTCACCAGATGCGCTTACTAGCTGGTGGTGTGCCGAGGGCATATAGGATAATTATGTAAAGGATGTGCAGAATACAGAGTAGGGAAAGCTAGCCCGTTCTATCTATGAGGAGCCCCGAGTAATCCCAGACAAACTCAACAGTATCCCTGGTCTCTAAGGCATGATGATCAGATACGGGCTCCAGTGGCTAACCCAATCACTTGGGTAGTACTCCCCGACCATGGTTGGGGAGTTCTATGCTTCTTATGCAGCCACTATTTATTGTAGTCTTCCCAAAGGGAAGAAGCCCCTTGCTCAGCCAGACTAATCGAGACCAGAGTGATTTGCCGACTGGTGGATATTTCAGAGACCACTATCCATCACATGCTATTTGGGCCAGAGTTCCCTGCCCCTAGATACAAAACTGAGTTTGACTATAGAGTAGGGCAGACAAGGGACCCGCTAGTGATAAAAGATCTAAAGCATAGAGCAAACTTTATGAGATAAGTGGCTGGTTATATTGCTGAGCAAGGTCCGAAACCTGTATGGATCACCACATACTCGAAGCCTATTGTCAAGGCTTCACTCAGTTTCCCTACCAAGATTTGGTGGATGGTTGTCAGATCACACATCTTGCTAACTCTTGCTGATAATAACTTGACACTGGAGTGTGCAGTGCTAGTTGCCAGCATCTTAGCTGGTTATGAGATTGATTGGGCCTACCTCATTACCGAGCAGATTCACAAGGATACACTGAAGAGGTCCACCTCTATCCTTTTTCCTTGCTTGATATACAGGCTCTGTCTAGAGTTGGGGTGGAGAGCCTGCATAAGCTGGACTCGCTTGATGCCAGCATAAACAAGGCTGAGGAGAACTTGGTGGCACTCTAGTGAGCAAAGCACCAGCCTGCTCCTATGTTAAAGATGTTTACCCCAGCGCCACCGCTTGAGGCTTCAGACACTATAGCCACTGCTGCTGCTATAGAGGTGTTAAAGCCTGTAATTTGCATTTTAGTACCATGGTGATCAATTGAAATACTTAGTGTCATTTTTGAGGTGGTTGACAATTAAGTGTACTTTTGGAGAGTTTGAATTTTTATTGGGATCTTTGTTAAGGATTGGTGAATATAAGCCTATGGACATGTTATATGCAAGTGTACACTCTTAAGATTTAAGCTGCTACATATTTTTTTGGTATTCACAAGTGAAGGAGTTATGTGTTTAGAAATTT
>DF366456.1:939-17482 GCA_000787875.1 Solanum virginianum
TAGAAACCAACTAAACGCCAAATTCCCCAATAATTTGCTAACGTAATTTTATTTCATAACAAACTGAAAAACAGGGCTACTATTACATTATATACATGCTCAACATTCTCACACACCTCTTTAAACTTCAAAAGTTACATTAAAGCATCCTAGCGTCAACCAAATTAGTAAAGCGCTAGAAAGCATATTTCCATATTCCGAAAATGAAATGCCAATTTGCTCAACCCTCAACTAGTAGACATACATAGCATCCTCAAGAACCACTTTAAATGCCAAGAAGAGCAATATGACGCTCTAACGCTCAAAATGACTTCCTAGCGTCAATTGAAACCACAAAGCGCTAGAAAATCACATTTTGACATTAACACCAAAACTTGCAAATCTGGGCAGACATCATGTAATACACATACCTAACATACTCAAGAACTTCTACAAACTCCGAAAAATGCAATACAACGCCCTAACGCTCAATTTACATTTCTAGTGTCAAGCTCCCCCATTTTCCTCTAGATGGTCGAAAATGACACTCAATTGGTATGAAATGCATACTAACCTTTGCTAATGTTATTTCCATCACCCAAGAATCATTTTCAAGTTAAGTAAATCCACACACATGAATTTTCCACACAAGGACTCATTTACCTTTAAAAATCCCATTTTTAGCTCCAAATTCCCAAGCTTTAAACATAACGATTCAATCCAATTTTCTTTGTTATTATAATCAACTAACAGCCCCTAATTCATTTACAAGCTCTAATTCAACTCAAGAAAGGATAATTCACAACTTACCTCTTTAACCCTTCAAACCTTCAAATCTTCGCGTTTGAATTTCTACGCGTTTTATTGCCGAACTAAGGGTTCCACGATGCTTGGGGGACCCCATATACCAAGCTTGTAGCATCAAAATAGTGGAAGGATAAAAAAACTAAATTTCTTGGCACTACTATAGTGACCCGAGGCACTGTAGCAACGGAGCTCTTGTTTTTCTTTCTTGGAAATATAGTTAAGTATGGGAAGAATGGTCTTGTGAAATTAACATATGCATACATATATAGATAAGATAAGTCCAAGATAAAAATCTTGGCCCCACATGCCACCTTGTCCAATCCAATATTAACAAATAAATTAGGTTCTAGAATTTGCTATTAATATTATTATTCTTGTAGCAATTAACTAAAACATTTTCATTGTAACAAGACTTTAACTTATGGTCTTGAAGGTGTATAGTCCATACATGAATATATATATATATATATATATATGCTAAGTAAGAACTCATTTTGACCCCACAATTTAACCCTCCAACATAATTTCTACAACTAGAGAATTCTAGAATTTCCTTGGTCTTTCTAAGTGCTTGAATGAAGAGTTATCTCCACAATTATCCAATATAACACTATTCCATGAACATTCTTATAATAACTTGTACACATATGAATATATAATAACAGTTTTTGCACCCCTTACACTTAGTTATACTTGTACTATTATCCCCTTATTCCTAAATTTCAAAAAAAAATTGCCACACAATTTTCCGAATGTCCCAGAAAATAGTAACAGTAATTTCAAGTTCATAACTAGTCCAACGTACCAAAGTGTGGGTTCTAACAGATTCACTCACTTACTTGGTGGGTCATTTAGGCTAAAAGTGGTTTCACTCAAAGAACAAGGGTCTAAAATCCTTTCCATCTCCACCATATCACTCAAACCAATCTTAGAGTAACAAGGCAAGTTCTGAGTCCATATAGAATGTATGAATGCAACGAAATAAGCTCAAACACATAGCGTTTGCATCCACAATTAAGTATAGACTCACCGGTCATGTTTTCAGTCTCAGCTTACCTTGACCGTATCAGAATAAATATTGCAATATACTCAAAAATATATAAATGCATCAATAATCACAACCTCAAAAATTTTGAGGGTATTCAATTTTTCATCAAAAGTCTAAAGAACAGTTAAGAACTATATATATGCCAACAGTAATACTATGCATTTACAAATTATCTATACTTCCTAAACATGCCCGTTCAACAGAAAATTAAACATCCACAAGGAAAAAGAAACATGGCAAGAAACCTTGGGATCAAAAATAGGGAAAGTTATGGACTTGAGGCTACTCAGACTTCACCTTAATCCATATCTTCCACCACACCACCAAAAGATGATACTTTGTCCTCAAAGTAAAAACACGAAGAAAAGGTGCAAGGGGCATACCTTGGGTTGCCTCCCAAGAAGTGCCTAATTTATTATCGCGGCATAACAAGAAGCTTTTGTGTTTATGCCTCTTCAAGGTCTCAATCTTCCACTGTTCTGATCTCTTCCATGTCACCCATATACTTTTTTACCCTTTGTCCATTGACTTTGAAAGTATTTCCATTCCTGCTTTCCAACTTAATAGCTCCATGACTAAAAATAAGCACAACTCCGAAAGGCCCCATCCACTTAGATATGAGTTTTCCAGGAAACCATCTCAACCTGGAGTTGTAAAGTAATACCATGTCTCTCGGAGCAAACTGGCGATCTTCAATTCTGCGATCATGTTGAACTTTCATTCATTATTTGTACAAAGCGGAGCTCTCATATGCTCGCAGTCTAAACTCATCAAGCTTGTTCACTTGCAGGTTACCACTTGGTCTGTATATACAATCACTTTAGCTCCCAACAAGTATGAACAAATTTTTTCAAATGCAAACACTAATGCAGGCAATTCTTATTCTGTCACAGTGTAATTCTTCTGGGCCATATTCAGTGCTTTGCTGGCATAATAGATCGAATGCAGGACTCTCTCTTCTTGCCCCAATACCACACCGAGTGCCACCCCACTTGCATCACACATTAACTCAAATGGTTGTGACCAATCTGGGTGCTGTGGTTAACTTTCTTTTCAATTCTTCAAAGGCATGCATGCATGCATCATCAAACACAAACTTCACATCTTTCTCTAGCAGCTTACATAAGAGTTGTGAGATCCTAGAGAAATCCTTTATGAAACAGCGGTAGAAACCAGCATAGCCTAGAAAACTTCTGAAACCTTTTACCGAGATTGGTGGTAGCAGTTTTTCTATCACCTCAAATTTTGCTTTATCTACCTCAATTTTTTTGCCTGAAATTCTATGACCAAGCATGATGACTTCTTTGACCATAAAGTGACATTTTTCCTAATTCAACACTAGGTGACTCTCGACACATCTTTCTAATACGTTAAATGCAATAGACATTCTTCAAAAGATTGACCCACCACACTAAAACCATCCATGAACACTTCAATAGTGCTTTCTACCATATCAGGGAAAATGGACATCATGCATCTTTGAAAGGTTGCTGGAGCATTACATAATCCAAATGACATTTTCTTAAATGCAAAGGTACCGTATGGACATGTAAAGTGGTCTTCTCTTGGTCTTCTGGTGCAATGACAATTTGATTATAACCGAAATAACCATCAAAGAAATAGTACTAACCCTTCTCTGCAAGTCTATCAAGCATTTGATCCATGAATGGCATGGGAAAATAATCTTTCTTAGTGGAAGCATTCAATTTTTGATAGTCCATGCACACTTTCCATCTCGTAACTGGTCGTATAGGAATTAACTCATTCTTTTCATTCGACACCACGGTGACACCCCCCTTTCTTTGGAACACACTGCACTGGACTCACCCACTCACTATCAGTGATTGGGTAGATTACTCCTGCATCTAACCACTTGATGATTTCTTTTCTCATAACCTCTTGCATTGGGGATTCAACCACCTTTGATGCTCGATATTCAGTTTGTAATCCTTGACTAACTGAAATTTATGAGTACATATCCCTAGGGGTATGCCAATAATGTATGCAATTATCCATCCAATAGCTTTTTTATGTTGCTTGAGAACTGAGACTAGTACTTCTGTTTGGGTTTCACTTAAATCTACTGCAATGATGACAGGTAATATACTATTTCCTCCCAAGGATGCATATTTCAGATGCAATGGTCATGCCTTTAACTCTAACTTTGGTGGAACTTCTACAGAGGGTCTTGTAAGTGGCGTCTCCCTGTTGCGTAAATCCAACTCTAACTTTGATTATTGCCTTGGCCCAAATGACACCCCAAGAGCTTTTAATGTTTCCTCATAATTAGGAGTGTTCTCACCATCGAAGTTCATTAACACGGCTGCCAGAGGATCAACACCAAGCCTCAATTCCACTGGGATCTCTACTTCATCCTCCTCATCCATTATAATGCTGACCCACTTAAAACACTGCTGCTTCTTCACCAAACCTGAAAGTAAGTAGACTCTTCTCCATATCGACTAATGCTCGACCTGTGGCTAAGAAAGGTCTTCCCAAAATGATTTGAACTGTAAAATCAACTTCACAGTCAAGTATAACAAAATCTGCGAGAAATATAAATTTTTCTACCTTTACCAATACATCATACATGATCCCCACGGGCTTCTTGACTGTCTACCATCAACAACTGCATTTTTATAGGGACAAGGCTCCCCAAACCTGGCTTTCAGAATATGGCGAGAGGCGTTAAGTTAATGTTAGCCTCCAAATCATATAGTGCTTTAGCAAATGCTAGTTCTCCTATCGTACATGGTATGGTGAATGCACTCGGGTCCTCACGCTTTTGCACTAGTGACTTTGTAGTGATGGCACTACGACACTAAACATTTTTGGAAAGGTCTTGGCTCACATTTAGCTTCCTTTTGACTAGGTATTTTATCCATTTAGTATGACTCGGCATCTTCTCAAGGGCCTTAACTAATGGGATATCCACCGACAAATTCTTTAACACTGCTAAAAATTATTTAAACATACCTTCCTTCTTTCTTTTTTCAAGCCTTTGAGGAAAAGGAAGAGGGGGCCTCGGAAAAGTTTTATACTTCTTGGATTGCTCATCCATGTTGCCTGCCTGGGTTCCTTCATTCATTCTCTTCTTTGGATTCTCATTTTTTGCCTCTTGCATAGGGGGTTTCACAACACCTTTTCCATTCCAAGTCATCACCGCATGCAATGCCCTTTATTTTTAGGATTTTGAACCGTATTGCTTGGTAGGGTGCCCTTTTGGCATTAGTCCAATTGTAAAGGCACTTGCCCAAATTATTGCTCAAGTTGCTTAATTACGACCGAGTGAGACTCTATCTTTTGATTAATACTTGAGATATCTGCTTTCATTTCCTTTAAAGTCTCATCTTAATGGTCATCTCATTTCAACAATTGTTCGAATAGATCTTCAATCCTGGAGTTACTTGACCCGACATCACGATTGTGTGGTGGCATATAAGGACCATTCCTGTAGCCCTCTCTTTTTCGCTACTTCGCGTCTGGCACACACTCTCTCTTATAGTATCCACACCTGTTGTCTCTATACATCCCATCACGGTTGAAGCTCCGACCTTAATTCCCTGAACCTTGCCTCCAATAGTTCGAATTGGACCCTTGGGGGTTGTTCCGGAAACTCGTCGCTTGGTTGCTTACAAAACATGTATCCTCATCAAAGAATGGATCATCATAGATAAGAGCCTTTGGAGGTTGGTGAGTGACCGCATGGATGCTTGCTTGGTTTTGCTTTAAGACCAAGTCTATACTTGTGCGAAGTTGAGCAAGTTGTTCCAGGATCTCTTGGTTTACCTTTGCTTGCTCATTATTGGTACTAACTGCATAAGAAGGTTTCATCACATCCCGCTATCATTGTCCCCATGCTCGATTTGTGTTGACCACTTGCTCTATTCTTGCGGCTATTAATGCAAAAGTTTGGTCTAGGAACATGCCTCCCATAACCGTATCGGCGCAAGCTTGACTATTTTCATCAAGTGCCCAATAGAAAATTTCAACCAAGGCATCATCAATAATCTTGTGGTCGAGGACCATCCTCAAGCATTTGGTAAACCTCTCCCATGTTGTGCTAATAGAATCACCCGACAATTGCTCAAAGTTGTTGATTTGGTCCTTGAGTTTCAACTTCTTAGATCTTGGGAAATATCTTTCGAGGAATACCCTCTGAAGTTTGGCCCAACTTGTGATCGTACCCGAAGGAAGCTAGGACAACCATACAGCTGTATTGCCAGTCAATGATAGTAGAAACACTCTCAAACCCACAACATGAAGAGAAAGGTTTTGTGTCCTCATGATACTTTTGTAAACAAAAACCACATTTTGATGATGATGGTGGGGATCCTCTGAAGGTAGCCCTGTGAATAGTCCTCAATTTTGGAGCATTTGGAGCAATCCAATTGATACCGTGAACTTAGCATCTGTCAGTAAAGGAGGCAGTACTATAGCACCAATAACATCTGTAACTATAAGGTTTAATCGATATTGATTCCACCTATAAGCGTTTTCATTGAAGTCCCTGAGTTGTGGCCTGTTACCCTTTTGTGGTGGATTCTCCTCTCTATCCATATCCTCATTCGTATACATATCCTCCTCAACCTCAATATCCTCATTCACTTGAGTCATTCTTCTTGGTAGTCTATGGATCTCCAAATTTAGTGGAGCTAAGGGATTGTCTTGGCTCCTTGTGTTAGGCATACAACCAAGTATACCCTGCAAATAAAATCAAACAACAAAAACAAAAACAAAAGTAAAGTACAAGAGACTCTAGCAGTCAACACTAAAACTAACTAATAGTGAAATCAAATCAAAACCTAGTTGTATTCCCCGTCAATGGCGCCATAATTTTTTATGGTGTTCACGCTCCAATAAGAAAATGATCATTGTCAGCAATTAACCTAATCAAGGTTAGGGTCAAATCCATAGGGAATACAAGGTTTGACTACAAGACTTCGCTACTAATCATTTCAAGTATTTATGACTACAATCTCTAAATGGGGGGGGGGGGGAAAGGTTTGTGATTCAAAATAAAAGAAAATAAATACTAACTATAATGCAAGGAAACACTCAATTTTGGGGACAACTCAGGAATTGTGTTCGCCATGGTTCATCGACTCGATTACCTAGATAACATAACTACAGTTGGTGATTTGCATGCAGGATGGTAACTTAGGTTCTTCCAGCCCTCTTGTGAAGGTGAATGTCAAATTTCACCGTGGCGCTTGGTCAGCCACCATGGCATGCCAACTAACCGTTACCAATAGTCTCAGTCAACCTCCCCTTGATCAGTCAACACATCACTCTAATTTTGTCATCTACTTTCCTTTTCCTATTCATCACTACCTTGGTCGAGATTGTAATGGTAGGCGGGGTTTGGTGTTGGCCACCACCAAACAACAATAAAAATGAAGGGAAATAGATATTACATGCAAAATCCCAATCATAGAAATGCAAGAAACCTAGGTTATTTCAAGTCAACTACCCATGGTTCCCATAACCCCAAGTTATGGGTAGCTACTCATGGCTAAAGCAAGACACACAAAAATGCACATGATAAACATAGTTGAGAGTTTTACCAATAATAATGAAGAGAATAGGCACCACAAGTTGCAAACCCACAAGCTTGATTGATCAGCAATAAGTACAAGGTAAGATTTGCAACCCCAAAATGGGTTTTCGAATAGAGAACAATAAACTACCCTAAAACTAAGAGAAGATTCAAAATGTAATGGTAGATTATCTACTAGTCCCCCCAAAATGGGTTTTTCAATAGAGAATAATAAACTACCATAAAAAACTAAGAGGAGATTCAAAATGTAATGGTAGATTGTTTACTGGTCGAACTCTCTCTCAAAAACCTAACTTAAGCTATATATAATATTTACAAAATAACCCTAAAATTTACACAAAAAAGACAATTGGCAGCTGATAAGTCTCGCAGTTACGACTCATAGGATGACCTACGTGTTGTTGTCGGGGTCTCGTATCAGGTTCTTGGCATTTTAGACTGAATTGGTATGACTCATAGGTACAAGTCATTACTTGAGCTACGACTCGTATGTTTGTCTCGTAGTCTTGGTCTTCAGTTTTTGGTCTAACATTTTGGTTCTCTGATTCTTGCTACGAGTCCACCTATATGAGTCATAGTGTGTGTTACGACTCGTAGGATGTCCTCGTAGGAGTGACCTTCACTTGGTAAATTTATGATTTTGTTCTCTGATTCCTGCTACGAGACCACCCTATGACTCGTAGCTTGAGCTACGACTCGTAGGTTGGCTCGTATGGCCTATATTTCAGCAAAATCTGTAACTTTTCTTCAAAATCATGCCAATCTAACTTTTCTGCAAGATCAACACAAAAATACATCAAAACACTAAAAAGTCATTTTAAGAACTCATAAAATCCTTTGTTTCAGGCATCAAATGTGCTGTATTTTGACAGCACATCAGCAAGGCGTTCACCTATTCCTACCAACTCATCCGATAGTCATTCCACTAATTTCTAATTCAATCTAATGGGTCAATTATGAGTAGATCAATCAATAGTAGCCCTCGACAACCATTCACTGTGATGCCAATTCTTCACTTCAACCAACACCAGCAAGTTTCACGAAACATAAATTGGCTAAATTCCCTGGTTTGCTCAATGGGGTCTGCTGCGCTGCAAGGTTTAGACAAAACAGAGAAATAATACTTTTCTGAAAGAATTTTAAGAATATCACATGGAATGGAGCCAGTCAAGTCTGCTAAATTCGATTCTTTTGGAGGAGCCAACAATCTTTCTAATATGAGTCAAAATAGAAGAGTTTTTCCCAATGCTTATGACAAGCATAATTTCCATTCTCCAAGTGCATAATCTCGCATGGGTTGCCTAAAATCAAGAAGTTTTTCTCCTGATGCGGTTGATCTCAAATTTCATCGATTGTGACAATCTCAGGAGTATAATTTAATTGATGATTTTGCTGGAAGAATCTATCTCATGGCGAAGGATCAAAATGGATGTCGCTTCTTGCAAAAGGATCTTCAGAAGATGTTGAAATTTTTTTCCTGAGATCATTGTGCACATCATGGAGCTCATGATTGATCCCTTTGGCTATTACCTTGTTCAAAAGCTTCTTGAGGTGTGCAATGAGGGTCAGAGAATGCAGATACTCTGTGCAGTCACTACAATATCTGGGGATCTTAGGAATTTCATATGACGTGCACGGGACCCAAGCTGTGCAAAAATTATTGAAACCCTTAAAAAACCTGAGCAGTTTTCCATGATTGTCTCCTCACTAAAAACTGATTTAGTGTATGTAATCAAGAACATGAATGCCAACCATGTTGCGCAGCAGTGCTTGCAATACATAACATTTGAATATAGAGAATTTCTGTTTGAAGCTGTTATTACCAATTGTGTCGAGCTTCCAACAGATCGTCATGGTTGTTGTGTGCTACAGAAATGTCTTAGCCAATTTGATGGTGGACGAAGAAACTGATTGATCTATGAGATCACTTCCAATGCATTGGTTATTTCCTAAGATCCATTTGATGTGCAATATATTTTTGACATTCGTCTTCCCTTGGCAACAACAAATATCTTTGGCTAGCTGCAGAGAAAATTCGGGGACCTTTCTATGCAAAAAATACAGCATAATGTGGTAGAGAAATGCCTAAAGCATGTGGATGAAGAACGTTATTCATGTATCATTGTGGTGTTGTTAAGTGATCCTCGAGTAGACCAGGTCGTGCAAGATTCATCTGGCAATTATGTTATCCAAGCTGCTCTAAATATCTCGAAAGGAGCCTTGCATGCTGCATTCGTGGAGACTGTGAGAGCCCATGCTCCTGTTCTAGGGACCAGTCCTTATGGAAAGAAAGTCCTCTCATGCAATGGTCTTACAAAATAAGTTGCAGATGGATCATGTAATGTATGTGGAGTAATAAGCAGGCAAAGAGATGGCTTAAAGTTATTTCCATAGGTTGGGCAGCCAAGTTTGGAAGCTCAGAAAGCAGTTTCAATAAGCGAATCGATACATTGGTGGGACTCCTTGAAGACAAATAAGCATTACTACATTGCTAATAGCCGATTGAATTATGTCAACCCCAACTATGCATCAGTGCACAAAGATATTGAACTATCCGTTACAAATATCACAATCATAAAGGAATCTATCCATTAAGTATCCCCAACAAATTCACTGCTGTCTTTTTAGCTGTAGAACACGCAAAATTGCTGATTCTTTATTGTGTAACAGATGACTCCTTTATTGTGTATGTAATCAGCGAGTTTCGACTCATGCTAAACAAAAGCCTGTGGATTAATGCGTGTATCTTATTTGCATCCCGTTCTGTACACCTATTATATGTATGTTACTACTTACTAGTCGTCTTCAATCTTGTGGGAAAATTTTATTTTTACGATTTGATATTGCTATACAGTAAGGACTTATCAAATGAAATGTGTTTTAGTGAAGTGAAAATTTTCAAAATATTCGAGAGTTTTAGGCAAAAAAAATGATACTTATAATTGTGGTTTCAAATGAAATCTTAAATCTTCGATCTCGAGGATTTTGTTTTAACATTTGATGGTATAAAAGAAAAACAAAATGACTCTAATGACTGAAATGTTTGGCTTACAGCTCTAAGCATGGTGGTAATATATCTTTAAGGCAGATTTAAGATGGTTTCTCACAAAAATATCTATGTTCTTTATTTGCTGTGCACGAAGTTGGAATTTTCTTTGAGCAGTATCACAAGATTTCTGATGTGAAATTACGTTTTGCGCATAGCATAATTTATTTTCTTTCCCAATTTCCTTTAGTCCTATGTCTGTCATCTATCTTTATCGTTGCAGCGAAACTACCTTTAGCCTCTTGTGACTAGTTATTAGAACACGCCGACATTGCTAATACTCAAAGTCTCTTTAGTGTTATCAATTTCATATATGACTATCATTTTAATGAGCGATTATCCAATCATGCTTTGCGTGTTTTCAAAATACTACAATCAACTAATTATTTTCTAAGCCATTTACTAATAGATATTAACGCCAAGCATTTACATTGTTAATAACTTCTCTTTTATACCCAAAAAACCATAAATAAATCATAAATACACTGACATAAAACTATAAAATACTTTTAAAACTTACATTTGGTCTAAAGAAATATCATTCGATACAACTGAACATTTACATTTACAAAAAATCATTGTTGCATTTCTAATAGATCGATTAAATATAAAATATACATTATTCTATGATTATATGAAACAGCGCATGTGGAGCAAGTCTAATTGTACATAAAAAGTGGGCGAGGAATTGGTCGGTTTTTTTAAAATTGTTGTGTGCGCGCGCGCAGTTAAGTGACGTTGTGTGTGTTTACAGGTGGTTAAGTAGAAGTTTGGTTCTTCTCCTTTTCTTTAATTATTGTTTTTGGTTAGTTCAGTGGATTCTTTTCTTCTTTTTTAGTTTAGTTAGGTCCTTGTTTTGTTTTTATTATTTTTTTAAAAACTAAAATGTTTACATAATATATGTATATATACACACACTACATGGGAATGGCCGTGCAATGAGCGGGCCCAACATGATATGTTTGGTTATCAAAAGTGAGAACATTTCAAATTAAAATTGTTTTCTTTGCTGTCCACGACGCTGATTTTGCCACAATGCTGCGGTGCTTCGTCTCCTAAAAAAGTGAGTTGTGATGGTCTCAAATTACAACTGGAGTGAAATTTTCTAAGCTAACATATGTTTGTGTAAGTAGTTATGCTGTGCTAACATTTGCTAGATGTAATCTAAAGTTGGCTAATGATTTATCTCTGCATTACAAAGTTACATGTAAATAAAGTAACAGCTACTTGTCCGGTGCTTTGCAGCCATCTTTTGTAAATACGTGCAAATCTACCTTGACGAAGCAAACATTCATGCCTTAAATATGTCCGAAGCAGATACATTATCAAAACCTGTTGCTGCAATATATAAGAGGAGGCACCGGTCGGCAAGAAAGGTTTTTGAGCTCAGAAACAATGTCAAGTTCTCTCAAATTGACAGAATATGTTAATATCCCGAAATCAGGGCTATATATATTACTATAGGCTCTTACCAAGTGCCAAGAGGAGCTACATGTGCATAGTAGTATTAGTGGGAAACAATTTGGTAATTGTAAAGGGAGATTCGCAAAATAATAGAGTAAAAATACAAAATAAGTAAAAATTTCGGGTAAGTAATCAATTGAGCTATAAGAAATAGAAATATACTGTAAAGCAATGACGTAGATTAGGGCAAGGAACAATATTGATGTGTTATTCGTTGAGCTATCAGAAATCTACTGTGAAGGATGTAAGAAGCAAAATATTCAATAAAAGTCTCCAGAATTTATCCAAAAGCAATAACATATAGCTGAAACACATTAAGTTCTAAGATTTTCCTATATAATGAATGCAACACTCACCATTTTCATGCCAATCAACTTGGCATCTGGAACAATGCACCATCTGAAAAGAGTTGCTAGGATATGGCAGTTGCTTTGTTGCTATAGCAGATATTGTTGCACCAATGCAAACTGAATTTGGTTCTCGTGATCATCTTTGGGAGCAAAGGACATTGTTTCTATACTTAACGGAAGAAGATAGGCAGAGACACTGACAACCCTGCAACCAACATCAAGCACTTGAAATATCCATGCAGATCGTAAACTCACCTTTCTCATTTTTTGTAAAAGGAAAATTTAAACTACGTAATCATTAAAATATAATTATAGATATTATATCCATAAATGATAGTAGTGAAATTTGAAAACCTGGAAATAAAGCTACAACATAACTTCACCAAGAATTTTCTGCACTCCAATTCCTAAGCTTACATAATAGACCATCTGTTCTAACTGAGCTGTTCAACCAAACAAAATATTCCTTTACCACAGTAAAGACTAATCAGAGCTTTTAGATGTTTAAATGTCATACAGTTATTGATAATTACCTAAGCAATGTCTTATACAGACAACCATTCCAGTAACCACCATATTGAATATTGGTGCAACGGCCAACTCTTGTTGAGGCTGCATTAAGAATTCCTGTAAAATTCTAATGTTGCTCCAAATGTAGTATGTACCATATTATGTTCAGGTAAATACAGAACACAAGGCATATTAAAGAGAACACAGAAATAAAAGTGCTTGAATCACAGAACAATCTAAAATAGCAGAAAGAAGGTTGGACTATGAATGAATATTTTTTAATTTTTAAAATGTATAATTTTGATAGATCACATGCAAGTTTTAAGATGCCTCTTTTTTCATGATCGAAATCAAAACATGATTGAGATATTCAACTGCCAAAATATATTAATTATTCCAATTTTCTCTTGTCCTCTCAAAAAACTTTCAACATTTAACCAACCAATAATATTTATTCTTTCTAATGGCATGCACCACATAAAGAATTTAAGATGTTTTTTTATTACGTTCATGAATAATAATATTTATTTATCACTTTCGTATTTTTCTTACTAACATAAATTATTTATTAAAAAAATAGTGAAAGAAGGACATTGCTGGGCGGTGATTTCGAAGAGCAGAAGAGTGCTGGTTGTGGTTTGAATTGAAATAATGAGAAAGGAGATAGTAGTTATGGTTATTTTAGTTAAGGATATTTGAGAATATAAAAAAAAATATTTAGGTTAAACAATTTTTAAGCTAAAAAATGAAAAGTTGAGGGGGATATTACTTTTAACTTATTTTAAATAAATTTTAACTTTTTTGAAATTATTTTAAAAATTGACAACCAGCTTTTAAGGTTAGTCAAACGGAAGAGCCCATTTATAAACATGCCGCTAAATACATCCAATTATAATTGCACCAAATTCAGTTACCAACACAAACTCGTGTCAATTATATTTCCTTTCTCCCCCTCCTCAATTGACTTTCTGTTTTTTATAAAACCCATTTGATTTCTTCAATCTCTATACCAATTGCTTCAATAATCCCTTTTGTTAATCAATATCAAGAATCAACTCTACAGCTGTCTTTTTGTCCCTTTTAGAGACTGAAATCAAAAGATTGTTTTATCAAGATCTTCTCACCGGTACTTTTTCATCTGTTTCCTCTTCAATTTTCGTTTCATTCTGCTCAAGAAAACAAAGAAACAACAGATTGACAGTCGAAGGAAAATAAATTTCTAGGGTTTGGGCCAAGTTGTTGGATTAGCAGATAACAGGTATGCACTCTCTTGGTTATGTTTTATGTTAATCTTGGGTGGTGACTCCTCTTGAATGATTGGCTTGTATTTCACTATCGCCCTCTTACACTCTTCTGTCTTTCTACAAACCAGTTAATTCCAGTCCAAAGTATCGTGTTGCGCATTCTAAACACGGTTATGCTCTTTGTATGTATAGATTTCTTCTCACTTGCTATGCTGTGTATGAATATCATTACCTGATTTTGTTGGATTTACAAAATTGTAAGATGCTTTTTCTGAGCTCACAACGTGAAATTTCCATTATTATGAAAATTGCGTGAAGAAGTGATCTGTTCACTGATGTTATATATCAGTGAGTTTGAAGCCTTGTGCTGTTTCACTTGTGAAATGAAATAGATATAACGTACAACAATGCTACATGAAATGTTGGAATACTTAAGTTTGTTTAACCAGCCTTACATATTACCCAAGGGAATGCACTCATCAGTAAAACTGTAGGAACTGTTTACCTTGAGCTCTATCGCCCAAATGCAATGTTGTTCCAGGTAAAGAATTTAATTCAAATTTACCTTTTGCTCACCTTCTCTTAAATTGTAACTCAGAAAAATATAGCGACTTTCTATCTTGTGCTGGTGAGATCACCAGCAATAGTTTTTTCAGGTAAAAAATTTAGATGTCAACTTTATGTTTTGGTTCCTTTTCATAAATATGTGTGATGGGTACAAGAATTGTAGTTCAACCAGCATGCAAAGCATAGGCTTTTATACAGAAGTTTTGAGTGAAGTGCAGGGCAGATCTTTCCCGTATTAGTAACATACAGTAGTTTGAGTACTTGGAGGTTGTTTATAGGCCATCAGAACATGACGTAGAAGAAGCTTGTACTTTAAGGTAATAGGCTTAAATGTGGGAAATCCTGAAAGAGACTGCAGCTTTTCTAAGGCTTGGAGTTGTGGCAAAGTTAAGAAATTGCAGCCTGTCGAAGAAAACACTTGAGCACTAGAGAATCATCACAAGGGCTTGGAAGAGATCAGCAACACAAACAAAACCCTCTGTAGTATCAGTTATTCGTCTAACAAGCATAGCCTTGTTCCCAAATAGGGGGGTGCGCACCACTCTGTGGGTTCTAAGTTTCTATGATCTTGCTGGATTGGAAGACTCGCAAAAAGGAATTCTACACCTATGATGGTGGTGTATATATTCCAACTTTAAAGGTGAACTTCAAAACGATAACAGAGTGTTTTAATTGAGAGACAGGATATGAACTTTAGGAAAGAAATGGGATGCTCTGCCTCAGTGTTTTGGACGGGATGCTTGCCATTTTGAAGTGCAGTACCAATTCATACCAAAAAATAAAAATATTTACTTGCATATATAGATATTCTGACTTATATGTGTTTAATTTATCGTATTTACATACTATCATGTGCTTTTCATTATTAATCGCTCTTTTTATTCCTTTTCTTTTCCTTTCCTTTTTTGCCATATCTAGTATATTTTGCTTATGGGTTTTTGAGACGAGGGTTCCCAGGAAACAACCTCTCTACTTCTATGAGGTAGTGGTAAGGTCTGCGTACATTCTACCCTTCAGTGATGGTGGGTCGGTGTTTGTTCTACTATAGTGAAATTTTCTTATGAAGTTATGTTTCTTTGATGTTTCATCAGCATCTGTCAGTAAAACCTGGTTGTTTTGACTCTGTGTAAACGCCTAGGCCCTAAGCTATTAACGGTTACTGCCTCATTTTTTCGAATTGGGGAATTGAAGGACTGGATTTGATCCCCAAAGTATTTTACCTTGCTTTCTTTTATATGATGTGATCCTGACTTTGAGAGCCATATAAGAGTGATTTGGATCTGTGAAGTCTTCATTTTGGTTTCTTCTAGTATATCTGCCTTGTGCCACATTTAATGTAGGAAATCCTAGTTCGACGTATCTGTTTGTAGTGCAAATTCTAAGCAATTTTATGCAACAAACATAAAAAGACGCGTTCCTGTGCACGCCCCATATATCTGCTTTTACTTTTTGCGAAAGTAGTGGATTCTAGTAATTTAAGGATCTTTTAATGTTTGTTTGGGCCATGGTAATCATCAATAAAAAAGAGTACACAAGCTTTTTTTGGGTTTAATCTTTGATTCTTCCATGTTTCTTTTGGTTAGCATATGCATTCAAGTATGTGTTGTTAGGGTGCGCACCTCCGAGTTGCTCGAGTTGCTTTATATGTACAAGTTAACTATTTTAGAGTGTTGTAACAGTGGTTTTGGACAAACTGTAGGGTACCTTGCTTTTGTGAACAAACTATTTTATTCAGTTGGGACTTCTTTCCCCTATAAACAGTGTGGACAACTTTTTGGATTTGTTAGCTCCCTGTCTTTAGCTTAGTAGAATATTCAGGGTCTTAATTTGGCCGTTTCACATATTTAAGCCTAAGTTTGCTTCATGTTTTGTTTGAAGCAGCTTCTTTTGCTCTCTTGTAACCTTGATCTTCTTGATGCTTCCTAATATGATTTGATTGCTTGATCCCCCCCCCCCCCCCCCCCCCCC
>DF366455.1:0-21314 GCA_000787875.1 Solanum virginianum
ATACACATGGTTTGATCTAAGCCATTCCTAGTAGTCATACTTATCCTTTAGACAAGACCTTATGCCTATAAATACCCTCTCTTCTTCCAAAAGAAAACACACAACCAAGAACACAACAATAGAAAGAACAACCACCAAAAACACTCATCCTCTCCATGTCCTTCTCCCAAAACTCCAACCTTCTTATCTAAAAAACCAACTTCCTCAGATTATTTTCCTAAGAGCAGTGTAAGTCAGTTTTTAATTTTCTAAAGACTTTCGGGGTTTCCGAAAGGGAAACCTCTCACTAAGACATAACTATGTAAGTTTAATTTGTTTCTATGTTTATCAGAGTATAATCTTTTCCTATTATATCTTCGTCTGAATTATAGCTTTCTTCTTCATTCTTGTCTTCTTGGTATGTATTTATTGAGCATTTAGAGTTATCTTTGCATGTTTTACAACAAGCTCGATTTGTAGAAAAAAAAATCAAACCTAACCAAATCAAATCAAATATTGGACTTTTTTAATCGGTTTAGTTCGGATTGTGGTTCAGTTTGATTCTTTAACCATAACCATGAACAACCCTACTTGCAGATTTCTTAATTTAATATCGCCAAAGCAACTTCATTATATTTCTTCGGCTGTTTCTAAGTCTAATAATTAATAACTTAAAATTTTTAAAATGCATACAAAAAATTCATTCGCATCACAAAAATTGAGATTAAAAAAAAATTTATTGGGCCCGTACGAGCACGGGGCTCGTGACTAGTATTAAGAAGAGCGAATAAGCAGACATCTCTTCGTCAACATGTCTGCTTGAGCTGTCTGCTTCGCCGTTATTATATGGGACCCACAAAAATAATTTGCAGATTCATTAATTTAATATTTTCAAAACAACTTGATTATATTTCTTCAACTGCTTTAATTATGATTTTATAATATTACCCCTGATAAATTATTTTTGTGAGTTTCTTAATTTAATATTTTCAAAGCAACTTGATTATATTTCTTCCACTGCTTCAATTATAATTTTACAATATTAGCCATGATAAATTATTTTTGTGAGTTTCTTAATTTAATATTTTCAAAGTAGCTTGACTATATTTCTTCAGCTGTTTCAATTATAATTTTACAATATTAGCCATGATAAATTATTTTTGTGAGTTTCTTAATTTAATATTTTCAAAGTAGCTTGACTATATTTCTTCAGCTGTTTCAATTATAATTTTACAATATTAGCCCTGATAAATTATTTTGTAAATAAGCAAGCAGCTCTTTGCCAACATGCCTGCTTGAGCTGCCTGCTTGATCTACCTGCTTCTTCGCCGCTATTATATGAGACCTACAAAAATAACTTGCTTGTTTCTTCATTTAATATTTTCAAAGTAATTTAATTATATTTCTTCCACTATTTTTAAGTCTAGTAATTAATAACTTCAAAATTTTAAAATACATATAAAAAACCTATTCGCATCATAAAATTTGAAATAAAAAATATGGGGCTCGTGACTATGATAGATAGATAGATGTGAAGGGCAAATTGGTAAAAGAAAGAAGAACCCTCGCAGTCACTCCTTTTCCCTCTAGCATCGCCGTCTTAACTAAACTCCACGGCGTACAACATCCTTCTCATACCCTAATTTCTCAGTTTTCACTCTCCTTTTCATCTTCAGGTACTCTCCTTTACATGAAATTATTGCGTATTTGATATATAACTAGAACAATCTTAATCCTACCATTCTTGTATTTAATAATTATCATTGCTCAAAAATTGTTTAGGACTTCTTTAAAATTTTAAATTCGGAAGTATGTAGATATAATTCTTAATTTTTTGTTTAGCTCCTCAATTCCACTAATTTAAGGCCTGATTTTGTTTGATTCTGTCAAGTATGGTGGAGCTTTTTGTTTATCTTTGGTACTTGAAAGAGAGTTGAGATTGTGTTCTTTTATGAGGTCCTTTCTGGCACTTGTTAAACTGGACTAGTACGTAGATTATGGTTGCTGCTTTTGTGAGATGCGTTTAACACTCTGACTTAACATACTAGAAATAATTCTCTAGATTTTACACATGGCAGTGAAAAACAAAAATATTAATTTCAATACTAGTGTTAGAACCCAAACATCAAACTTTTTGACAAAGCGGATTGAATTATTCATTCTTCAACTGATAACTCTTAACTTGTATGCTGGTGAATGACATCTTTCACATTCTAGTTTTCAAGTTATGCATGTGTGTGTCTACTTTTTAGCTGGCAGTTTAGGTGGTGTGAGAACGAAATCTATACGAAATCATTTAAGTAAATTCCCATGAAAAGTAAATATATATGGTAATTTTTCCTCTTCAAACTTATGGTTTATACCAAATTTTCCTCTTCAAACTTATGGTTTGCTCGGAACAGAGCACAACAGGCGAAACACTTATTCAACTCTCTAGGAAGATCATAATAACTTAGTGCGAGAGATGAAAAGATGTCATCTCTGCACGAAGTTAAATCCTACAAATTACTTTTTAGAATTTTATCCCAGTACTTAAAGTGGATGTCTTTCAATGTTTTCCTAAGCACCTTTGCAGCTAATGGCAGTCCATCACACTTTTTAGCTATTTTTAACCCTACTGCATCAATATTCTCCTTCGCGCCAACAATGTTGTCTATATTTGCTCTCTATCTTATTAAGCTCCAACAATCCCTATCATGTAAAAACGACAGAAGGCGTGGATCTGATACTATTCTGCTCCTCGTAGTATAATAATTCTATCTCCTCGAGTGTTAACTCTTAAAGGTGCCAAGAAGACTTATTCACCCATAATAAAATATCCTCACCAATCTTATTCATGTAATCTGAAAACAAAATAAACATAATTAAAGTTTAGGCATACAAGCTATGGCTATAAATAAGTGACAAGAGCTCATATAAGAATAGTATCAGATATGGTGGTTGGTGCAGATCCATATCTTCTGCCATTTTTACATGATAGGGATTGTTGGAGCTTAATAAGACAAAGGGCAAATATAGACCACATTGTTGGCGGGGAGGAGCATATTGATGCAGTAGGGTTAAAAATGGCTAAAAAGTGTGATGGACTGCCATTAGCTACAAAGGTGCTTGAGAAAACATTAAAAGACATCCACTTTAAGCACTGGGATAAAATTCTAAAAAGTAATTTGTGGTATTTAACTTCGTGCAGAGATGACATCTTTTCATCTCTAGAACTAAGTTATTATGATCTTCCTAGAGAGTTGAAGAAGCGTTTTGCCTGCTATGCTCTTTTCCGAGCAGACCATAAGTTTGAAGAGGAAAATTTGGTATAAATTACCATAAAATTGACCAATAATAAAATATCTTCACCAATCTTATTCATGTAATCTGAAAATAAGCATAATCTGGGCATACAAGCTATAGCTATAAATAAGTGACGAGCTCATATCTTTCTTCATTAAAAAGAAGGAAAAAAAAGTATCTTTCTTCATTACCATGGCTCGCCTACCATCACGCCGCCGTCTAGGTTCCATCACCGTTCGTCCCCCTCCACCACCATCATCATTACCAATGCCTCAGTTGTTTATATTCAACAATACCATTTCTGACATCTCTCACATTCTAGTTTTCAAGTTATGCATGCGTGTGTCTACTTTTTAGGTGGTGTGAGAACGAAATTTATACGAAATCATTTAAGTAAATTCCCATGAAAAGTAAATGTTATTTCAAGATTTTTACTTTTTGATTGGTTGGTCATATTCTACAAGAGAATTATGGGTTGGAAAAACCAGATGTAGAGTAGAAATTTGCAAAATCATTGTAGTGAACCAAATTAAGAACTAGCCATTTGTATAAGGAACACTGGAAACAAATATGAAATCCAAACTTTATATTCATATGTAGGATTATGTACTTTATTTTTCCTTCTCAAATTCAACGTTGCAATTCAAATCGTGCAAATGAGGAGCTGAATTGGTCTGTTTACCTTCTCTAAGTCAAAGCACGGTGAACTGAACCTATGAGAACCTTCACATTTTATGATTGATTCAGTCAACTTGTATTGAGTTATGGTGATTTTAATGATTTGATAATATTTAATTTTATCCATGATCCTTCGTTGCTGATGTGCTGTGAATGCTTTCCAGTCATGGCAGGTGCAGCTCCAGAAGTTTCACAGTTTGATGCTCGTCAATTCGACACAAAAATGAATGAGTTGTAAGTATCAGGAGCCAGTTATTTCATTGCTCTCTCGTTATGCATTTCTCGAAGGTTGCACTTGCTTCTTCACTCTCTTTTGTTTTTATTTCTTGTATTTATTTACTCCTATGAATTATTGCTAAAATTCCTTTAGATCATGTATCCTAAAACCTGGCGTTCTTGGATTTCGCTGCAGGCTTTCAGCTGATGGTGGGCAAGATTTCTTTACATCATACGATGAGGTTTATGATAGTTTTGATGCCATGGGTTTGCAGGAAAACCTTCTCAGGGGCATTTATGCATATGGTTGGTTGGAACATTTTTCCATTTTTTCTTGTACTTCACTAATGCATACATTATAAATAAGAAGGGGAGGTGGACTGTAACTGGTAATACTCTATGTATAACTCTGTAACTTCTGGCAGCTGTTGGTTTTTTGTGATTCTAGGTCATTGTGAATGTTGTCGTTTTGCTTTACAAATCAAAAAAGAAAAAAAAAAAAGAGGAAATGCTCACATATGAGCTCTCCTGCTATTTTAGGTTCCTGTTTGATTTATTAATCTTGTTATAGTGGGATATTCTCTTTGTTCTGGGCATCGTTCTTTCCGTTAATCAGGTCAAGGCCAGGTGTACGGGGACCATCGAAGAAGTGCCTCAACGCGCCGCAGCCACTACTTTGACTACTTTTATGCAATTATGAACTCCACTTATCATTGGATTATTTTCATGTAGGTTTTGAGAAACCCTCAGCAATCCAGCAAAGAGGAATAGTACCCTTTTGCAAAGGTCTTGATGTAATTCAACAGGCTCAGTCTGGAACTGGGAAGACTGCCACATTTTGTTCTGGAATTTTGCAGCAACTTAACTATGAACTTCTGGAATGTCAAGCTTTGGTCTTGGCACCTACTCGGGAGCTTGCACAACAAATTGAAAAGGTCATGAGGGCACTTGGTGACTACCTTGGTGTGAAGGTACATGCCTGTGTGGGAGGAACCAGTGTTCGAGAGGATCAGCGCATACTTTCAAGTGGTGTTCATGTTGTTGTGGGAACGCCTGGACGTGTATTTGACATGCTGAGAAGACAGTCACTTCGCCCTGATCATATAAAAATGTTTGTGTTGGATGAGGCTGATGAAATGCTTTCCAGAGGCTTCAAGGATCAGGTCAACTATTTTAGATTGAAAATTGCTGGTCAACTATTTTAAGATTGAAAATTGCTGCTGTGACCAATTTGGCCCTTCTCTCCTGCATATGTGTGCATATGTTTCTTCGTAGATCCTTATCCTTTGTACGTGTCTTTTTATGAAAGGTTCTCCTACCATGAACCTTTTCTTAGATTTGAGTTATTATATTGTGGTGCGACAAATATTTTCTTTTGTTGGTTATCCTTTGTATGTGAAAACTTTGACTTGTGAGGATTGTTCCAATTGTTGGGTACCGGGGAGGAGGGTGGGGGGCGGAAGGGAGGCTCAGATGATGGGGAAACATGGCTGTAGTGTATAGAGCTCTTATATTTAACAAGCTCAAAAGTTTAGCAAGAGGGCAAGAATAAGATCTCTGTTTTCTGTGTGTTATTTCCTTTCTTTTAAATCAAGTTTTGATTAAATCCATAACTTTATTCATCCAACAACGTGACAATTTTGGATAGCTTTGCATTGTGTTGCTGATGTGTCATTTTCTTTTTGTCCTTTCCTTTTTCCTTCAATGTATTGGAAGTCTTTTTTACCTCTACTATGAACTAAATTAGTACCCACACCCCATGTTTGCATTTCTCTGTGCATCCACTGGTTGTGTTGACATGGCTTATTTACCCTAAACTTATGTTCTTGGCCTTACACCTCTATTCTTGTCTCCAGATCTATGATATTTTCCAGCTCTTGCCTCCTAAGATTCAGGTTGGTGTCTTCTCTGCTACTATGCCTCCTGAGGCACTTGAAATCACTAGAAAATTCATGAACAAACCTGTGAGGATTCTTGTGAAGCGTGATGAGCTAACCTTAGAAGGTATCAAGCAATTCTATGTGAATGTGGACAAAGAAGAATGGAAGCTGGAAACCCTGTGCGACCTGTATGAAACATTAGCCATTACACAGAGTGTGATCTTTGTGAATACTCGTCGCAAAGTTGACTGGTTGACAGACAAGATGCGAAGCAGAGACCATACAGTGTCAGCTACACATGGTGACATGGACCAGAACACTAGAGATATAATAATGCGTGAATTCCGTTCTGGGTCCTCCCGTGTTCTCATCACCACTGATCTTTTGGCCCGAGGAATCGATGTCCAACAAGTCTCCCTGGTCATAAATTATGATCTCCCCACTCAGCCTGAGAATTATCTTCATCGTATTGGACGCAGTGGAAGGTTTGGTAGGAAGGGTGTGGCCATCAACTTTGTAACAAGGGATGATGAGAGGATGCTATCTGATATTCAGAGGTTCTACAACGTTTTAATTGAGGAGCTGCCAGCAAATGTTGCTGATCTCCTGTAAGAAGCTTTTTTCCTACTTCAGTGGCCAGAAGGAGCGGGCTCTCTCTCTTCCTTTCACTCCACCCTGTTTTCGTTTAAATTCTGTGTAATGTCTAATTTAGGGGTCCTTGTGTCTAAATTATGAGCTGGTGAGTAATGCAAGTTGGCGTTGTGTAATCCATTATTTTTATATCATACGACGGTAGCTATTACTAGCTTTTGACCTCAAAGGGTTGTATCTGCAATACGATGTAAGAGTGTTATAAAATCATTCAGTTTAGCTTGCAAGAGATGCTTTTAACAGGACGCTGGACTTGAAGTTGGCTACGTACAAATTTTAACGTGCTTTGCTGGTGTGGTTTCCAGATTTCAAGTCTATTTTTATTTAGAGATAGGAGGATCCTGCTTTAAAATTTTGGAATTTTGAATATTAGGTCCTACATATCAATTGCATTGGGAGAAAAATATGAATATATTAGTTTTCTTTTAGTTCATCTAAATTTTGGTGGACAACTCTTCACGTGTACATGGTAGTTTGCCAGGCTTCGGTGTAGTAGTCAAAGCTGACTCACATTACAATTATCCAAAGGAAACGAAAATTCAATAAGTACCAATGGTCAGCGGAAGGATAAACAAACCCACCTGATGGACTGCCAAGCTACAAGTCCCATGACACAGGAGTGAAATTCTTCTCTAAAAAACCAAAGTCGTGGGTGGCTAAGAGAGCCCACTTGGAGTAGGAAATGCAAAGAGAATCAACTAATTTAATTCTGATCTGAGTAGGCTCATAATTTTGTTAATATCAGCATACGTCCTAACGCAAATTGAATTTTTGTTCCCTTGGGTCTATTTACTTCAAACTTGTTTATTTGTAATATTTAGGAAGGAGAGACAAATTTACATAAGAGACCACTATTCTCAATTTGTCCATCAGACGATAAGAAAACTCAACCCAGAAAGGGTAATCTAGGTATTATCCCCGTTTTACCAACTCTAGCAATACACATCGAAACCTCAGTAGTGAACTTGCTGCAAGCAAGGCCGCACATTCAACTTTACCTTGGTCAAGATGCGTAATCTTGACTCTGTTACAAAATAAATTTAAGGGAAGTAAAATTTTGCACTCAAGTAACATTTTACTGGGGACATTTTAAATATTACAATGACCAATATACAGTTTCGCTAGAACCCATAATCTGGACAAAGGTTTAAAGGTTGCAGAAGATGTCTTAAAGCACAACTTTGAAACACAGAAGCATGCATGACAATGAGCTTGTACTGAAACCACCTGACATCCTGCATTAGCATCATCCAGATCTATCTATTTATAGACCATTGCTTCCACCAACACACACTACATCCCTAATTTCCAATGCGGAAGTTCATTAAAAAAAATAAACTTTCAGGGCCTCAATTCTACCTGAGGAGCACTCAGCCAGAAATTTACAAGAATGCCATGAAAGGATTTCCAATCTTTAGTGACCCTTGTCTTCCTCATCGAAATGTAGACTCTCAATCCCTTTGAGTGTGGATTCATAGTTCTTAATACCAGAAGTAGTGCCAGATGAAGCATGTTTATGATCTGATGATCCGACGAGTGGGGAGATTCTCTGTCCACTTGATATTTTGTGCATGGTTGCTGGACTTGCCTCAGGAGTTCGAGAACGTGTAGGATCGGAATCATTTCCCACAGTGAAATTCTCACGGCTGCCAGACGCTATACCTCGCCGCAATGATCCACTTGATCGTCCAAGGAAAGTGGAGCTAGACAACTGAAAAATTGGACGATTCATCATAATGTGGCAAAAATATATCTAGTATCTTCTTTTGTTTTTCCTGGGACTACAGTAACACAGAATATCATCTAAAGCATATATCAAGTTTCAGTTCAACAGCTTTGAAACCTTGAAACACACTTGATCTCAATTATCTTTTTTTAGTTTTTCCTGAGACTAAGGAAATACAGAACTAGATTCTTCATCCAAATTATCTGAATTCTGAAGCAAGAGTTATTTTCAAACTGGCAGAGCACTTCACAAAACGATATTTACAGACGAGGTTTCACTACACTTGAATGGACTGATCCATCACAATCGATCATGGACTAATCTATATCCTAGAAGATTCGGAATTTAAGAATCTTACCATCCTGTCTAAGTTCATATTTTATCCAACTCATACTTACCATAGCATCCTTGCTGGTAGAATCATTTCTGAGAGGACTCTTCTGCTTGGACAAACTTCCTGCATTTATAAGCAGCCCAGGATTTCTCCTTCGAGAAGCATCTGCTGGTTGTCTTCCTTCTTCCTCACCTGCAAATTATTATTAAGAATAGGCGCAATGAAAATCCCAAATGGAAGAGACAGGAAGGTCTCCACTACTGCTCATCCGTAGGTGATGAAACCAGACATCAAAAATAAACCTCGAAGTTCTCAATCTCAGAATACAAAAATAAGGACAGGAACACTGAAAGATCACCTGACTGCCTTTCTGCACTAGGGATAATTGGAGGCATGCCTGAGCTGGTTCCAGCGCCAGGGCCCTATAATAAAAGCAGCCATCATAGTATAATCTCTGCACACATGTAGAAAAAGCGATATTTCATCACTTACAAGAAGTCGGGAAGGGGGAGCTGCAATTTGCGATTGCTGATATTTCAATATGGTCCAATCAAAAACATAGTCAAACTGAAAGCCTGCAATACAAATAGAAGCGTAAGGGGAGCCTAGATTGCATATCACCAGATAAAGATAAAAAAATCTTTAATTCATTCAGACCTTCACGGATGAAGAGGTCACGGAATATTCTCTTCAGATAAGCATAATCTGGTTTATCCTCAAAGCGTAGCGAACGACAATAGTGGAAATAAGATGCAAATTCAGTAGGATAACCCCGGCATAAAGCCTGCAAAATTGTAGACCAATGCTCCATAGATATGTCTAAAGAAAATCCAATCACCAAATTTGCAAATAATTACCTCAATAGATGTTGACACCTTCTTTTCACTAATTTTCTCATACTTCTGCTTCTTAGTTCCTGCTTTCAGCCCTTGCCAAGGAAGACTGCAATAACGGGATGTCAAAACAAACGGAATAAAACAATAGTGACGAAAGAAATTGCAGCAAAATTTACCTTCCTCTTAGGAAGTACATCAGTACATATCCAAGAGATTCCAAATCATCCCTCCTGCTTTGTTCTATAACAACGTAATAGCATATTGAGTGAGAAATACAGCATATTTAACTGTGCAAAGAACAAGCACGTATATGTAAATAACAGGAACACTTACCAATACCAAGGTGGGTATTCATGCTCGCATATCTTGCAGTGCCTGTCAAATTTTTGTTCTCTCTGTAGTGCCAAATATTCCATATATTATAAGGCACAGACAAAATATAAAACACAAATGCCAAATACACAAATGCATGTGCATGCACACACAGAACTCAGGGACACTTTTAATAAAAGAAGAGACCAGTGCTATGTAGCATTTAACAGTCTTCTGAAATGGAATAGACATTCCAATTCATAAGATTTTTCGAAGCACCAAAACATGCATTTGTTGCATAACAGATCTTAGAGAAATGCACTTCAAATTGTCTTAGCATCATCATAGACCTGCCACAGTCAATTATCACATATCCCAGCTAGAGTGTTACATTTTCCTAATTAGAGCCAAAAAGAACTATATATGTTTCTGTCATAATTGACAAAAAATTTCAAATTGCATCATCATATCCAAAGGTAGAGAATCCGCGTATATAGATGTCAATTATCACATATCCCAGCTAAAGTGTTTCCTAATTAGAGCCAAAAAGAATTATATATGTTTCTGTCATAATTGACAAAAACTTTTAAATTGCATCATCATATCCAAAGGTAGGGAATCGGCGTATATAGATTGCTGGCTTTTCTTTTCAGATGGGAGTTCTAAAGAGCCCTGAAAAAAGATCCTGCACCAATTAAAATCAGGGAGAAGAACGATTTGGCCAAGGGGAGAAATTCCTATGCACTATACTGTAACATATTCTCAACGAAAAGAATCAAAGTAACTGCAAAATTACAAATGTGAACTATCAAGTTACCTATAAGGTATGTGTTGGTGAGTTGAAGTGTCTCGGTACTTCTTGGCCAGGCCAAAGTCTATTATGTAGACCTGCATTTTAAGTCAAATTTAACTATAACACCACATAAATCCTGGAAAATTGTGATAACAAAGAGCATAAAATTACTAATCAAAATATAGGACCTGATTTGCACGCCTTCCCAAACCCATAAGAAAATTGTCTGGTTTAATATCTCGATGCAAGAATGATTTAGTATGAACAAACTCAATGCGATTTATCTGCAGCAAAAACCGGAATAGCCATGTAACCAACACAAGTTTAGGATGCTTATAAATAAGCATTATTCCAACTGTTTACCATTTGATCTGCCAGCATCAGAACTGTCTTCAGTGAAAGTTTCCTACTGCAAAAGTTAAATAAATCTTCAAGACTGGGTCCAAGCAAATCCATGACAAGAACATTGTAATCTCCTTCCACACCGTACCACCTCACATTTGGTATCCCAGCTACAACAGAAGTATCACAATTAGTATCATTACTCATGAAAATGTAGTCAAAAGGAGAATAAAGACAGAGAAATGACTATTACTTCCTCCCTGCAAAATTCTGTACAACTTTGACTCATATAGCAACTGAGGATGCTTTGTTTTGACATTTTCCTGCAATATCACCAACATTTATCAGACCCTAAAAACGTAATAGAAGAAATAATGCAGTCATTCACATAGTTGGGGCCAAAAGAGAAGGAGAAGAACAAGAAAGAGATGAACGCATACACATACACAAAAAGATAAATAAAGAAAAAGATGAATGCCTCCAGATTTGTAATCTTAGAAAGTATTTGTGATAGGGGAATATGCTATACATGGGATTTTTATCCATCTTTTTCTCAGTCCAAGAATCAACTGATGGATGAGTTCCAAAGCTATGAACAACAGTGTTATGTAGTATGCAGGTCCAATTCACTTTGTGCTAACACCATAAGTCCTAAAGGAAATATTAGATCAGAAATTGCCATATATGCTCCAACTTCTTTTATTTGGAAAGATGAACTGCTTCAAAAATGATGAAAATAATTCTCAGCATCAAGATGTGGTCACCTACAGCTTCGCAGAAGACTGAATTGTCATCTGCATAACATAGGTGAGTGATTATTAGATCGTTATCTGCTCTGCCTTCCACCTGTAAACCTCTAATCCACCCCTTCACCTTTGCTGTGTAGATGAGATTCCTCATCCTTTCCATTGCCAGGATAAACAGATAGGTGGATAGGGGGTCACTGTGCCTCCCCTTTGGAAAGGGAAGAAAATTGTGGGACTTCTAATGACCAAGACAGAAAATCCAACAATGTTAATACACTATTCTATCCACCTGATCCACCTGGTACCACACCCCATCTTAAACATCTGCATTAAGAAGAATCCCCACTTGAGATGATCATATGCCTTTTGGATATCTTGCTTGTATAGTATCCCTGGTCTGTTGCTTCTAACTTAGGAGTCTAGTAGTTCATTTGCTATCACCACAACCTCCATGATCTGTCTCCCTTTGATAAAGGCCATTTGTTGCACGTCCACTAGTAGGTGGATAACTTTTTTCAGCCATTCTGCCAATAACTGGGCAATGATCTTTTACACTCCTATCAAGCTAATGGTTTTGAAATCATTCAGCTCTATTGCTCCCATCGTCTTAGGAATAAAGGCCACAAAAGTTGCATTTGTGCTTCCGTTAAAAATCCACGGAGAAATATTGTACTGCTGCTACCAAAACAGTAGCTCATTATGCTCCAGCATTGGCTAAAAAAGGCCATAGTGTACCCACCTGGGCCTGGGGCTTTGTCTCCTGCACAAGCCCTTAATACTTTCCAGGATCTCTGCAGCCTCAAAAGGAAGCATCACCAAGTTTTTTTTTTGGGGTGGGTGGGGGGGGGATAATTGGTAACATTATATTCTTCAGCATTAAGGATATGCTGGAGACCTTTAGAAAATTAGAAAAGAACAACAAGAGCAATACTTACAAGGATCCTAAGAATTTTAAAAGTTGATCAGAATCTGCTAATTCTATCTCTTTACACAAAAAATATAGAGATACAATGCAATTCCATTTAACCTTATGAATGGAATTGGATATATCTTTAAAATTCCTACTATCCCTCTCCTTCCACATTGTCCACCAAATGCAGTGTGGAATTAAATCCCACCAGGTCTTCTGCCTCTCGCTACCTCCTCTCCTGATCCAGCAACTTAGTAAATCAGTTGTATGTTCTGGCATAGTCCATTTCACTTCTGAAAGGTTGACACATATGGACCAGACTTGTGCTGTGAAAATACAGTGTAAGAATAGGTGACTATCAGTTTCCTTTGTCTTCCCACATAAGGAGCACCAGGGGAAGTATGATCTTCCCTTTCCTCCTCAAAACTTCATGTGTCAAGCATGCCTTTCTGATGACTAACCAGGTAAAGCACTTGACTTTTGCTAATGGTGAATTCCGCCATATTTGTTTCCATAAACTCTGGTATCTACTCCTTTGTAGGTTGCAATCCTCCTTGTATGCCCTGCCAACTGTGTAGATCATATCCTCACTGTGATACCATCTTACTACATCTTCGGCAGTATTGGTGCCTGCAAAATCCCTCACTTCCTCTAACAATTTGGTTACTTTAACTCCCAATCATTTAGAAGCCTTCTGAAATAAAGGTTCCAACCTTGTTCTGCCTAGCAATCACTGACCATTACCTCAGAATTAGTGCACAAAATAAATAGATCACGAAACAGTTCCTTTAGAGGGGTCTGTTTGATCCATACATCCCACCAAAATCTAGTTCTCCTTCCATCCCCCACCTTGATGTGTAAATTTGGTTCTGGCTTGGCCCATAAGTTTCTGATAGCTATCCAAAACTCCCACTCCATATGCATCTGTGCTTACCTTACTACACCAAAATCCATCCTCTCCGTACTTACATTTAATCAGATCTTTCCACAAAGCTTGCCTCTCTTCAGTATATCTCCACAGCAATTTCATCAAAAGGTTGTTGTTATGCTTCCTCAAATCTCTGATGCCCAAACCACCTTTATCTTTTCTATGCAAAATTGTCTTCCATTTGACCAGATTGTAACCCTTGCTCTCTTTGCAGCCAAGCCAAAGGAAGTCTCCTAAGTTTGTTCAATTTCTTAGCCACCTTTGTAGGTAGAGTGAAAAGAGACATAACATATATTGGGAGACATAATAAAGGGAAGAATTCAAAGTATTTAAGAAAGAGGAAGCACAAAGCCTTCGTGGATAAGAACGATATAAATGATGTGAAACTTTTTTCATAAATAATTTAAAATTTTTAAGCATACAAGACTAGTTCACTAACTTTTTAAACTGAACCTAAGACTAGTTCACTGATATTCGTATCCTATATTATATCTTTAGCTTTTAAAGTTCTAAACAACCTATTACATTTATTCAAAATATTAAGAAAAAACAACAAATAAAATTTGAAACTACTAATTATTGGATAATAGTTATTTTGGTCCTTCACTGATTGACAAATTCTTGTTATATTAAAAGCATGAAAATCTGTAGCAAAATGTCATTCACCTTTTGTACCCTTCAAAAAATGTCTCACATTAGCCAAAATAGTTATTTAATATATGCCACAAATTAAAAAGAGTCGATTATTTGTTTCTTAGGAAGTGTGATAAAGGTGGTTGCTAGGATTGCATGGTTATCCCACGCAAGGATCTTACAACCCCACCTCTATTGCTCGGACTCTTCAAAAATGTCCATCGGTGCGTGTCACTTAGCATAAAGTTTCTCTTCACGTACCTTTTGGAGCACAACTTGCAAGTGATGGATATGGTCTGCCTTACTCAGAGTATACTAGGATGTCATTGATGTTTTTGAAGGATCCAACACGAGTGCGGCAACATTTTTGGAGAGTCCGAGCAACTTATAACCCCACAAGCTCATGGTTATGGATTTAGATATCAAGATAATAAACAACAACAGCAGCAACATACCTAGTGGAATCCCAAGTGGGGTTTGGGGAGGGTAGAATGTACACAAACCTTACCACTACCTCATAGAAGTAGAGAGGTTGTTTCCTGAGAACCCTCGTCTCAAAAACCTATAAGCAGAATACACTAGATATGACAAAAAAGAAAGGAAAAGGAACAGAAAGAACGACTAATAGCGAAAATCACATGACATTATGTAAATACAATAAAATTAACACATATACGACAGATAATGCAACACATGATATAAAACACGACTACTCCTGCTACCCTTCTATACCCCAAGGCTATACATCCACCTAACCCTACCAACCAATTAGCCTGCTACTCTAATTCGCGACCTCCACTCCTTTCTATCTAAGGTCATGTCCTCAGTGAGATCAAGTTTCGTCATATCTTGTCTGATTACCTCCCCCAATACTTCTTTAGTCTACCTCTACCCCTCCGTGTAACTCCCAAAACCAACCTCTTGCACCTCTAACAGGAGCATTGGTATTCCTTCTCTGCACATGTTCAAATCATCGCACTCTCGCTTCCCTCATCTTATCAGCCACAGGGGCCACCTTTAGCTTCTCCCAAATGGTCTCATTCCTAATCTTATCACTCCTGGTGTGACTACACATCCATCTCAGCATCCCCATCTCTGCGACATGTATCTTCTGAACATGTGCATCTTTTATAGGCCAACACTCCACCCCATACAACAAAGATGGTCTAACCACCATTCTGTAAAGGTATCAAGATGATAAAGGAAAAAAGAATTTCTTATGACCAGCCAAGGATTAGATAGAGAGGCCTGACTGAAACCAAAGCTCAAGGGATTGGAGAGAAGTTAGGGGCTATGGGAGCTCAGGGGAGTAGTGAGGATGTAGATAGTATGTGGGCTAGGACAATTGACTGCATCAGGAAAGAAACTAGAGAGATGTTAGGAGTCTCAAAGGGTAAACCAGGTGTGCACCAAGGAAAAAAGAGGAAGCCAAGGAGGCTTACATGATGTTAGTGGAAAACTTAGAATGAGTACAAGAGAAGGAATAGGGACAGTGTAAGATGATGAAGAAGGAAGCAAAACTAGGCATCACAGTGGGTAAAACCATTGTTTTGGACGGCAAAAGGCGACAAAGGTCTACCTCGCCACAAGGCGATGTGAGCGGCGGGGCGCTCGCCTTTTTGAAGTACAACATCAATTAATACCAAAAAATTAAAATATTTAATTGCATATATAAATAATTAAAATCTCAATGTCAATAACAAATTAGCAAATACAAAATTGAAAATGGATAGTAGATACCAAAAGTCTAGAACATGAATGACAAAATACCAAAGTCAATAGTGAGGAAAAAAACCAGAGGTAAAAGTAACTCTAAACTCTGAAGGAGGAGAAAAAAGACACACAAGGTAATGAAATCTAAAGAAGAAAAGAAAAAATGTATATTGGTTGGACTTTGCAATCTTCAAAAAAGTTTGGTTGGTCGCTAGAGAAGTCTAGTCGGGTCATTCGGTTGGAGTCGCAGTCTAAGTCTTAAGAGTGCAACTGTGCAAATTTGAAAAGGAAACCCTAAAATTACCTTTTAACTTTTAGAACGCCCTAAATTAGTCGCTTTTTTTTAAGAAAATACAAAAGGTGATGCCTTTGTTGCCATTGTCGTTGTGGTGTCGCCTTTTGAAGATCATCTCGCCACAAAGCTAAAAGGCGATGAAGGGTCGCCTCGCCTCTCGCCATTGGCGACAAGGCGATCGCCTTTCACAACACTGGGTAAAACAACTTCTTTGAGCACTTGTACAAAGAGCTTGATTGCAAAGGCGAAGGTAGGAAGTTGTATAGGCTCACTAAGGCGAGAGAGAGGAAGACTTGTGACCTTAACCAAGTGAAGTGCATCAAGAACAAGAGTGGTGAAGTGCTGGTAGAAGAGGCACACCTTAGATAGAGATGACAACTTTGTTTTCATAAGTTCTTGAATAAAGAAAAGAGCAGGTCTATCGTGTAGGGGGAGTTCGAGCATTCCAAGAATCATCTCGTCTCAAGAATCAAGAACCATAAGCAGAATATGCTAGATATGGAAAAAAAGGGGAAAGAAAAGAAACAAGGAAGGTAGTATGTAAATACAAAAAAAATAGCAAATATAAGACGGATGATAACAACCCAGGATGTAAAAACACAACTACTCCTAAAAACTTACTTATTATTTCCTTTGTCCCATATTAATTGAATTTGTGACATAATATACACGTATTAAGAAAAGCATTCAAGGCCAAAATTTACATCATACTTTCCACTATTGCCCTTTGTGAAATAATAAATATGTAGTGTAATCTATCTCCTAGAAAATATAAAACTTCAATAAATGAAAGGGCAAATATGGGAAAAAAATTCAAACATTCTTTTTGCACTTTGAACAATTCAACTATTTTGAACATTGAAAAAAGTCTCAAAAATTCAATTAATTTGAGACGGAGGGAGTATATCACAAGGCCAGACATCAAGCTACCCTTACTAGCCTGCTACCCTAATACGAGACCTCCACTCCTTTCTGTCTAAGGTCATGTCCTTGGTGAGATGAAGTTTTGTCATATCTTGTCTAGTCACCTTCCCCTAATAGTTCTGCGGCCTACCTCTACTCCTCTGTGTAACCCCTAATTCCAGCCATTCGCACCTCCTAACATAAGTATCGGTACTTCTTCTCTGCACATGTCCAAACCAAAGCCAGTCTCCCTTCCCTCATCTTGTCGGCCACAAGGGCTATCTCTATCTTCTCCCGAATGGTCTCATTCCTAACCTTATCAGTTCTGGTATATCCACACATCCATCTCAACATCCTCACCTCCGCGACCTGCATCTTCTGAACATGTGAGTTTTTGATTGATGAACACTCTTACCCCATACAACAAAGACGGTCTAACCACAATTTTGTAAAACTTACTTTTAAGTTTAGGTGGTATCTTCTTATCACACAATACTCTAGAGGCAAGCCTCCATTTTGTCCTTGCTGCCCCAATACGATGTGTGACATCATTGTCGATATTACCACTACTCTAGATGATGGACCCAAGATATTTAAAGTTAGCCTCATTTCAATGTTTGCTTCATTCCTTACGATACTGAATTTGCACTCCAAGTATTTTGTTTTGGTCCTGCTCAGTTTGAACCCTTTGGATTCCAAAGTATGTCTCCAAAACTCCAAGATGAAGTTCCATCTCAACAGAAAAATACTGAGTCTCCTCCCGCTATTCTTACTTAAGCTTTGGCTCCATCATACATGTCCTTTTATCACCCTAATATACATTACTGGGACACTTTTCGCCTATAAACACCTACATAGGACATCCCTTGGAACTTTTTGTTTCACGAAAACAACCTCTCTATCTCTATGAGGTAGTGGAAAGGTCTGCATACATTTTATCCTCCCCAGACCCCACTTGTGGGATTCCACTGGTATGTTGTTGGGGATGATTTTTTAAAGATGAGGGTCTTTTGGAAACCACTCCCTCATAGAGAGGTCTGCATACATTTTACCCTCCCCAGACCCCACTTGTTGGATTTCACTGGGTATGTTATTATTGATGGATATATCACTCACCATATTCAAGGAGAGGTATCATAGAGTATGTTATTTGCAGATGACATAATATTGATTGATGAGACATGTGGCGGAGTTAATGATAGGCCAAAAATTTGGTGACAGGCCATGAAATCTAGAGGTTCAGCTTAAGCAGGACTAAAATAGAGTACGTGAAGTGCAAAGCATAAGTAGAGGTGAAACGAAAGATCGATGCACAAATCATACCCTAGAAAAGGAGCTTCAAGTACCTTGGGTTCATAATTGAAGGAAATAGAAAGATTAGTGATCATATCGCACATTATATTAGAGATGGTGGGCGAAATAGAGGCTCACAATCAAGTTACTGTGTGATAAAAATGTACTACCAAGACTTGAAGGGTAAATTTTACATTGTGGTTAGACCAATATTAATGTATGGGATAGAGGGTTGACCAATCAAGAATCCACGTCTAGAAGATGGATTTAGCGGATATATGAATGCTCAAATATTAGTGTACGCATATGAGAAAAGATGATTGGATACAAAGTTGTACGAGACAAGGTGGAAGTGGCCATGATTGGATACAAAGTTGTACGAGACAAGGTGGAAGTGGCCCCCGTAATAGGCAAGATGAAGAAGACAAGATTGAGATAGTCTGGGCATATAAAGAGAAGGTGCACAGATGCGCCAGTATGAAAGTGTGAAAGGTTTGGTATATTGGTATCCTATCGGTATCATATAGGATTGGATTTTTTAAAAAAAAATAAATAAACAAGAAACAATTAAGAGAAATTATTTGTTAAAAGTAACAATTATTAAACTCTAAACTATGACGGTATCTATATACTCTAATGGTACCAAGCAGTCTTTTGCTGAGTATTACATGTTCTTCCTTGATGCCATCGAAGAATATATATACTAAGGGTATCAAGGAGTAAATGAGTAACATTTTCACTAAACCACCGCTTCTTCATCCTTGATGAAATCAGAGTATACATACTCTGAAGGTATCAAGCCGTAATTGAGCAGTCTTTTCTTTGAAGCAATGCATATTCCTCCTTGATGCAATCATAGTTGATATACTTTAACAGTATCAAAGAGTAACTAAGTAGTGTTTTAGTGAAGCACTACTCCTTTCACTTTAATACCATCAAAGTATATATTTACTTTGGTGGTATCAAGCAATATCATTGAAGCATTGCCTCTTCATGAGACCATCAGACTATATATACACTCTCGTGACATCAAATGCGCGAGAATAGTTAAAGATACAGGGTATGAAAATAAGGGGGTGCCCACTAATAAATAGTTTCCCTTTTTGGGATACAAGTATTATTTTCCCTTTAATTAATTTCCCAACAATCAACTAAATTATATGTATTAAATCCTTCCTAATTATAATTACAACAATACAAGCAAAATAGTAAAAGTGACACAGGCAATGAAAATAATCAATTATGCTATAGAGAATTAAAAAATAAAGTTGGCGAGATACTAAAGGACAAAGAAACCTACTAGAATATAATTTAACATTGACGGATGAAAGAATTTAGAAAATGTATATTTAGCATCTATGTCAATTTATCTTGAGTTTTCATCCATATGGTCTTGTGCTTTGTTATAAATAGAATATTTTTGATAGGATCTATTGGTAGTATTATGTCAAGATTAATTCCACTATTGCACCTACACATTCATTTTTCAATAGTGAAACCAATTTGTGGTAGGTGATGTATTGCCACAATACATTTTCTGGCAAGTAAAGTTTTAGTTGGCACAATACTTTATTTTAGCCAAGTTACAAGAAAAAAATTATACGATGCACATAATAATTTAAGGTAGAAGAAGTTCTAATTTGTATTTTCTTTATTTATGATTAATATTTATCATCTTCAAATTCTTACATATATCTTCTTACATATTACATATGGTTGTAGCATAGTTGATTATTGAATATTATGCCTTTATTGATCTAGCTATATATTATCGTATATTGTTGTATATATTGCTGTATATTGTTGTATATTGCGGTGTATTGGTGGTATATTTTGTATATTCTTGTTGATTGGTAGTTTTTCTTGTTGTTGTACTTGTATATGCGTTAGATTGTGGCTTTTGTAGTTTAGAGAGTTAATACTTGTTTGTAGGGAGTTTCACTACANNNAATTAAAATAGTAGGATAATTGGTTAGTAGGGTTAGGTAGTCAGGGGGCCAGTTGTGCGAGGCATACCAGAGACGGAAAAAATCTTCATTGGGGGTGACTTTAATGGGCATATCGGGGCTACCGCTAATGGGTTTGAAGACGTTCATGGAGGCTTTGCTTTTGGGAAGAGGAATGACAGTGGGACGTCTCTCCTGGATTTTGCCAAAGCTTTTAAGTTAGTGATTGCTAACTTGTGTTTCCCAAAGAGGGAAAACCACCTGATTACCTTTCGGAGTACGGTAGCGAAGACTCAGATAGATTACCTACTTCTCAAAAAGGGCGATAGAAGTCTTTGTAAGAATTGCAAGGTCATTCCGAGCGAAAATGTTTCCACTCAACACAGGATTTTAGTGATGGACGTGGAGATCAAGAGAGAAAAAAAAAAGAAGGTTATGTATGCTAAACCTAGGATTAGATGGGGAGGCCTTACACCGACCCTTTCCCGCGAGATGGAAGAAAAGTTGAGAAACTTAGAGGGGTGGAGTAGCGTGGGTACTGTAAATAGTATGAGGTACACGACTGCTGGTTACATAAGAAAGGTAGCCACCGAGGTATTAGGGGTTTCGAAAGGGGTCTGTGGTGGACATCAGGGCGATTGGTGGTGGAATGATGAAGTTCAGGGCAAAGTGAAAGATAAGGTCGCTTACACAGAGTGGTTAGAGTGTCGGGATGAAGATGAAAAGCAAAAGCTTAAGGTAATCTATAAGAAGGCCAAGGCAGAAGCAAAGATGGCGGTGACAATTGCGAAGTCAGCAACATTTGAGCGCCTTTATGAAGAGCTAAGTGATAAAGGTGGGGAAAAGAAATTGTATAGGCTCGCTAAAGTAAGGGAAAGGAAAGCTCGCGACTTGGACCAAGTGAAGTACATCAAG
>DF366454.1:628-22318 GCA_000787875.1 Solanum virginianum
CTAACGTCCCTTACGGGGGACCTGCATTTCATGCTGCAGGTACAGGTGCTAGTAGATCTCCCTAGTAGGAGTACAAGGTATCCAACTTTTGTCACCAAGCACCAGGTTGCTTCGGAGCTTTGTATGTCTAGAGTTTATGGTTTTGTATTGTACAGTTGGTTGAGGCGGGGCCTGTCCCGACCCTTATCAGAAATAAATATAGTTGGTTCTCCCGGGCCTTATCCGCAACGGGTGCCAGTCCGTCTTAACAAGATTTGGGGTATGACAAAAGTTTTGGGAGAAATCTTTTATGTAAGTGTTTCTAACATCATTTTGATTAATTTTCATGGTTTTATCTTGATTTTAACTTAATTTCAGGTTTTGAATGTCCAAAATTGGAGACTTTTGGTCTATGATCTTGAAACTTTAAATGATGATTTCTCCATCGATTTAAACTCAATTTTTGTGAAATTTTCACCCACAAACTCTATTTTTCATGTAGAATTTGATTTTGAAGTCAAATTTCAAATTCAGGACTTCTAAATTTTAGCTTTAATTTTGATCATTTTGTCACTAAGCCTAAAATATGCCAATATGGGTATCAAAATGCACCTTATGATATGTAATATCTATTTTTGATAGTACTTGATCGATCCAAGGATTGTTTGGAGGCTCAAGTTGATTGAAAGCTTGTTTGAGTGCACTTTCAACATAGAGGGAGGTTTGACTAATCTTTTTGGGAATGGATTTGAGTTATTGAGCATGCTTATGTGATAATTGTGAGATGTAGATTGAATTATGAGCCAATTACATGATATGATTGAATTTGATGGGAATACGACGTTGGTTATGTTGAATATTGAGAGAATAGCGATCCTATTGATTAATTGAGATGAAATCATGTGATTTGAGATAATAGGGATATCATTATGATAACATGAGACTTGAGATAGTTCTTGGTTAAAGGTATGACTAATTGATGATGAGTGTGATAAGTTTAAGAGTTATGAGCCCATTTGGGGTACTTGTAGAGCTTGTTTCATTAACATCTGGCTATTTGTGAGATAGTGATGAGATGAGATAATGTTGACTCTGTTGCACTAGTGGACATATATGTCACAACCTATTTAATGTGATGGCTACTATACATATTCTAACTTATATGAATTATGTCCACTGGTATGCACATATCTTATATCTCATTGCTGCATCGGTAGGCACGTACCTTATATTAACTAGTTCCATTGGTATACGCATATCTTGTATTCCATTTTTGCATTGGTATGCACATATCTTATATTGATTAATTGCATTGGTATGCACATATCTTATATCCCATTGTTGCATTGGTATGCACATATTTTATATTGACTAACTACATTAGTATGGACATATCTTATACTCCATTGTTGCATTAAAAGAGCACACAGTTTCATACTTATATTGTGGCATTGACATACATATTTCATAATTATACTGTGGCATTGGCATGCACGTACGTTATATTATATCTAATCTACTTGGGGCTTGCGATGCCTTGAGATACTTTTTCTTAAGGCCTGCAATCTTCGAGGTATTTTATCTTAAGGCCTGCATCATCTTGAGATATTTCAGTATATGGCTTGATCAGCCCTCGGGTTCTGTCTTGTAGCTCAGCTCGATAGATATGTACCCTAGCCCTGCGATGGTCGTGATTACACGTACACGGTCTGTGACATCCCCGGGTTCTATCTTGTAGCTTCGTCTCAATAAATGTGTACCTCAGCCCCGCGATGGTCCATATTTCATTTCATACATGGCCTGCGATGCCATTGCATTTATGCATAGCATTACACTGCAACATTGATTTAGTTCATTATCTATATTTATTATTCATGATCATATTGTATTGCATACTAACTCTTTTGATCAAGGTGATATGATTCTTCGTTATTACATACTTGCTTCGATTTCTCTTTTCCAGTCAGTTGAACCTACTGGGTATACTATGGTGTGCTACTTCCATCATGATCCTATCGGTGAGGGTCAGACTTTGAGTAGCCGTGGATCTTTGAAATTTTCTTTACTTTGTTTTCAGACCATGCATCAGATATTATGAGACAAGATTGTATTCTCTTTGAGACAGTTGAATTTACCTTTCAGTACTGTATTAGATGCTCTTGTACTCATGACTCTAGGTTTTGGAAGATTTTTTTGTGTCATATGAGTTTGTTTCCTCTTTATTTATCTTTCTTTAGTTGCTATGCATTTTGGGTCGTGACAATTTACCAACGATATCCCAATTATTCCAATTCCAATATAACCTATATCACGTTTTTACCAAAATATTATAATACTCATCCAATTACTCAAAATATAATCCAAATCTTATGATTATCACATAAACATATGCAATAACTCAATCCAATCCCAAAAGGTTAGCGAACCTACCTCGATGTCAAAACCGCACTCCGACCAAGCTTCCAGACAATAAAAGTCTAAAAAATAATCCCAAATCAGTCCACCACTATCAAGAACAGATTATATGTGTCAAGAGATGAATTTTGATACCTATATTGGCTTGAATTAGATTTAAGAGTAAAATAGTAAAAAATTAGGCTATTTTTCAAAATTTTGAATCCGAAAATTGAGCTCAAAATCAGATTCTACACAAAAAAATGGAGTTTGTGGGTGAAAATCTCATAAAAATTTTAGTAGAAATTGATGGAGAAATCATCATTTAAAATTTAAATCATGTTCTTGAAAACCCATAAAAATTGAAGGGTTGAAACCAAAAATTTGAAGTCAAAATCAAAATTTAAATACTGAAATAAAAAATTAAGTGTTTAGGAAACTTACCCAAATGAAAATCCATGAAAATCCTTATTCAAAATTGCACCTCTAAGCTTTTTAGAATTCAAAAATAAAATAAAATAGTGGAGCAGTCAAAATGTGGAAGAAAAAGATATCTTTAGCAATAAAAATAAAAGAAAAATGGGTGTTGAGTGTTGTCCAAAGTCAACACTTAGGATCCGAAATCAATTGAAAATGCAACTTTGAATCCAAAATCTCCGTTTTTACTCCAAGTTCAGTTGTATCATTTCTCCTAGGTCAAATTCAACATTTCAAAGCTAATAGAATCAGTGGATTTTTATTCCAACTCGAAACTTTGAATGGTATGAAAACTCACTTTTCAACAACTTGAGCTTCAAAAAATGCTAAAACTCACATTTATTCACTTTTTGAACGTCAGTTCTCAGTTTCAACAATACATATAATCTAAAATAGGTCTAAAACAACTTATGAAAGAGCAAAATAATAATTTTCACAAATAAGTTAAAAAATAACCGGCAAGTTCATTACATCTTTCACCACTAAAAACAATGTTCATTCTTGAACATAAGAGAAAAAGAGTTACCTGATGCCTAAAAAAAGGCTAGGATATCTAGCTCTATCTTACTCCAACTCCCAAATAACCTCCTCAACGAAATGCTGCCACCACTGAACCTTTACTGAAGGTATGTCCTTGGTCCTCAAACTCTAGACCTACCTATTTAAAAAAGCTACCAACTCCTCTTTATAAGAAAATTCTGAACCCAATTCAACTAAATCATAGGAAATGACATATGACTCATCTGGAATGTACAAGTAGAGTATTAAAACATGAAATACAGGATGAACTGCTAATAGTCTTGGTGGCAATGCTAACACATAAGAAACCTTACCTACCCTCCTTAAGATCTCAAACAGGATAATAAATCTAGGGCTAAGCTTGCCCTTCTTTCCAAACCTCATCACACCATTCATGGATGATATCTTCAGCCACACACTATCTCTAACCACGAACTCACTAGTTCTAGTTCTCCTATTAACATAAATCTTTTGTCAGCTTTTGGCCATCTACAACCTACTTTATATCAACCAGACCTGATCCATAGCATCTCTGAGCAAGTCAATACCTAAAGCATCAGTTAAACCAGAATCAAATCACTCGATAGGTGACCTACATCTCCAGTCATGTACAAAGAGGTTATTGAAGCACTTTGGCTATGAGATGATATGATTACTATGTAATATCTTGATGATGACACAAGTGTTGAAAGAATGATAAGAAAGATTATTGAATGAAAGATTTATATGGATATCTTGCATGTTCTTACACTTGCGAAAGATTATTGTGTTATGATGACATATACTTGCTTGATGTCCAATTGATGATGAAAAGCTGATGGAAAATAGTTTCAGTTAGAGAAAGAAAAGAAAAGCCCTAACGAAAATGGTTCCTGCCAAAAAAAGAAAAAAATTAAATGAAAAGCTTAAGAGAAATAGTTCTGACTAGATATGAATGTAAATGCTAAAGGAAAATAGTTCCAGTAGTTATGTGGTCCATTTATGGCCCCCATAGGTTCAAGTCTAATTATATCAAGGGATGCGTATTGTAAGACAAATATACATCATGATTAATTGACATTTGCATTGTGTTGCTTGAATTTTATGGCATTTTATTTCATTTCATATCATATCTTGAATGTTGATAAATGTACTAAATATGATATATTGAATGACTTGAATCTTGTTTATTGTCGAGATCAAACTATTATATTGTTGTGATATATGATGAATGACTTGAGCCTTGTATATTGTGGAGGTTGGACTATTGAGACATTGGGATATAAGACTGCAATTATTTATATTATCTATATTTTGTATATTAGCCTTTCTTGCATGCAGGTTTATATTCCGGAGGTATATTATTGGGATAGAAGGGATAAAGTGAGTGTTTAGTTCTTTATTCTCTACCAGTATTAGGTACTCTTGTTGGGTAGTTTGGTACTTACCTTTATTTTCTATACCTGTGTATAGATTGTGAGCCTGGTTCCTATTGACATCTTTCTATCTCTTTTAGATCGAGCTATTGATAGTTGAGAGATAGTTGCTTGTTTCTTCGTCATACTTTTAAGACTGTCAGATATTTTTTATTTGTTTTGTTCTATTTGAAAGACAAACACTATTGAGACTTATATCATATATTTCTTATTTTGATATGTTAGAGGCTTGTACCATGTGACATCCAGTTCTGGGATAGTTTTAGTTTAGATTTGTGCCCCTTATTCTTTATAGCCTTGTTATTACTAATGTTTTGTTGTTTTAGCTTCTGCATTATCTTTTATTGTTTTGTTGTGACGTATTTAGGCTGACTTGTCTTGGTGGGTAAAGTCAAGTTCTATCACATCTGATTTTGGATTGTAATAATTTAGTATCAGATCCCCAGGTTCTTAGGTCTCACATATGTATAAGCCTAAATGAATAGAGTCTCAAGGATCGACATGGAGACGTCTGTTGCTTGTCTTTGAGAGGCTATAGAGACTATTATAAAAAATCTCTTTTATTTCTTTCAATTTAGTCGGGCATGGATTCTTGAGTTATTTCTGAGTGTCGTGTGTTTTTTATCGATCACTAGGACTAGGGCATCAGTTGTTGATAGGGGAGGGGCATCCCCGAAGATTGTTATTGAGACCCTAGTTCAGGCTAGGGCTATGGGCAGAGTTGGAGGTCAAGGTAGGGGTTAGGGTCGATAAGCAGCACCGGCCCAAAACTGTGAGAGGGGTATCTCTCTCGAGCTTGAGTTTGAGATTGGAGAAGATTACTTTTCTCCTAAGTATACAGCTGCACCATTATCACAAGATACTTTGCTGAGGGTGTTGGATGTACTCTAGGGCATAGCAGACTAGTAGTGCCACAAGTACTTCGGGAGGTTTAGAGACTTGGGCATATGGACAAGCTCCTATTCAGGGACCCAGTATTCATGCACATAGGCCATCCACTAATGGTTTGGTTTATGCTGGTATAGATTGCTCCTACATTAGTTTTGTTTTATTTCGAGACAAAAACTATTAATACTTGTATCATTTCTTTCTATCTAATTTTGGGGCATGACAATTTGATACCAGAGCCCGAAGTTCACAGGTCTCACATGTGTACAACCCTAGTCAAATAGAGTCTAACTAATTGGTACAAAGACGTTCATTGCTTTTTTTTTTATAAGCTATGGAGACTTTTAGGAACATTCTATTTTTCTTCCTTCAATTAGTCATGCACAAATTCTTGCATTAGTGTTGAGTGTCACATGTTCTTTTGATAGATGACCAAGACTAAAGAATCACTTACTGATTGGGGAAAGGCATCCTTAAGGCTATTACTGAGGTCCCAGTTTTAGGTAGTATGGGCAAAGTTAGAGGCCAAGGTACGTGCCAGGATCAAGAAAAAGCACCAGCCTAAGACTATGAGAGGTGTATCATCCTCAAGCCTGAGCCTAAAATTAGAGAAGATTATATTCCTCTTGAGTATGCAGTTGTACCATTATTACATGATATATTGTTGAGGGTGTTAGATGTACTCTAGGGCATGACACAGATTGGTAGTGCCACAGGTACTCTGAGAGGTTCACAAACCCAGCCAGATGGATAGGCTCCTATTTAGGGTCCTACTATTCATGCTTAGGTGGGCCAGCCACCATTGGTTCCTGCACCAGTATAGATTGCTCCTACGTCAGTGTTTGTGGTTGATGATCAATAGAGCTATGAACAGTTTCAAAAGATTAAAACATCCAGTTTCAGGGTTGTAAAGATGAGGATGCTTATGAGTTCTTGACTTTATGGCATGAGATATTGGAGGTCGTTGTCCTAGTTGATCCTTAGTATGTTTGATTTGTTGCTCTTCAGCTCGGAGGCATCACTAGAGAGTAGTGGAGGACATATAAGAGGTCTAGACTTGTTGGACCCTCTCCGATAGAGTGGGTGTGTTCTCAAAGTCTTTTTAGGATTTATTCATTCCTTGGAGCATCCGAGAGGAGTGACAGCTGAGATTTGAGAGTTTAGCTTAGGGTAATATGACCGTTGCAGAGTATGAGGCCCAATTTTATCAGTTTTCATGCCACTCCATATCCTTGATTCCTAATAAGGCAAAAATGGTCCATAAAATTTTTAGAGGCTTGGTTTTCTCCATCAGATCCTATGTATTCAGATTAGCTCATGACGGAGCCTCTTTTCAAAATATTGTGAGACTGCCAAGGAGGCGAAGTTGATGGCTTGAGAGAAGTTTAGGGACCCTAAGAGTGCTTGAGCTTCTAGTCATTGTTCTTGTACTTCTTTAGAAGGTAGAGGGTTCCATTAAAGAAGTAGTACATCTCAACATCGGGGTTCAGTGCATACTTCTTTTCCATCTTAAGAGGGTGGTTTCAGTTCATCTAGTAATCAGAGATCTACAGGTCGGGATGGCTACAACATTCCTCCTAATTCTTTCATCATTAGTGAAATCCAAGGTCTCGCTACAGTGTTGGTGATCCTGGCCACATGATCAATATTCCCCCTTTTTAGACTTATTTTGAGCCACATTAAAGCTATTCAACAACATCGATTAGAGATTCAGCACCTCCAGTTAGAGGTCCAGTACCACTGGTTAAGGGACGTGGTAAAACTCAGTCAGGTAGAGATAGTTATGCACTTGGTAAGAGTTCTAGTGATATAGTAATTTAGCCTAGTGGTATGGGCACGATTTAGTTAGTGGAGGTCATGGTTTTCATTGCCTATACTTCAAGGCAATTGAAGGTGCAAGAAAAGAACTATCCAACATATGATTTTGAACTTATGACCATGGTGTTTGCATTAAAGATATATCATCACTACTTATATGGGGTTCATGTGGATATTTTCACAGACAACAAAAGCCTCTAACATATATTTACTCAAAGAGACCTCAATCCAAGGCAAATAATATGGTTAGAACTTCTTAAAGATTATGACATGAGTGTGAAGTATCACCTAGGTAAGGCTAATGTGGTAACTGATGTACTTAGTAAGGTATCTATGGGTAATGTGTCTTCATTGATTGAGGTTGTCAAGTCTAAGCAAGATCTTGACCTTACTTGGTTGAATCAAAGGCCTATGTAAAGGAAGGATAGATAAAGGTCTTCTCACAAAGGGAGATGGGGCATTTCATTACCAAGGGAGATTTTGTTTGTCAAATATTGATGGATTTAGAAAGTTGATATTGCACAAATCTCACAATTCCTCCTACTCTATTTATCTTGGTTCCACAAAGGTATATACAGACATAAGAGAAGTTTGTTAGTGGAATAAAATAAAGAAGGATATCGCCAAGTTAATGTTTGGATGCTCTAATTGCCAACAAGTCAATATTGAACATCAAATGTTGAGCGTCCTAGCTCAAGACATTGAAATTCCTACTTGGAAGTGGGAAGAGATTAATATGGACTTTGTAGTTGGGTTGCCAAGAACCAAAAAATGTTTTGACTCCATATGGGTGATAGTTGACCGCATGACTAAGTCAGCTCATTTCTTGCCAGTCAAAACTATATTTTTTGCCGAAGACTAAGAGGCACTTTTTGACCTCATATTGGTGATAATGGATAGAATGACAAAGTTGGCTCATTTCTTCCCGGTCAAGACAACCTTTCAAACATTATGCCAATTGTATATCCAAGAGTTAGTGAGATTGTATGGGATTTCATTATTCATCGTATTGGATCGTGGAGCTTAATTTACCTCTCACTTTGGAAGTAATTTCAAAGGGACCTTAGTACTAAGGCAAAGTTGAGTACTTTCTTTCATCCTTAAATTGATAGGCAAGCTGAAAGAACGATTCAAACATTGGAGGATATGTTGAGAGCTTGTGTATTAGAATTCAAGGGAAGTTGGAATGGTCACTTACCTCTCATTGAGTTTGCCTACAATAATAGTTTTCATTCAAGCATTGAGACAACACCATTTGAGGCTCTATATGGTAGATGATGTAGATCACCAGTTGGGTGGTTTGAAATAGGTAAGATGGCTTTGTTAAGGCCAGACTTAGTCATAGATGCTATGAAAAAAGTGAGATTCATAAGAGATAAATTGAAAATGGCTCAAAGTTGGCAAAAGTCATACTTCAATGTGAAAAGAAGTGACCTTGAGTTCAATGACGGTGATTGGGTCAATTTGAAAGCATCTCCCATAAAGGGTGTCGTTCGGTTTGGCAAGAAAGGAAAGTTGAGCCCTAGGTATGTAGGGCCTTATAAGATTGTGAGAAGGGTTAACAAGGTGGCTTATGAGTTAGAGTTTCTAATGGAGATGAACATGATTCACTCGGTATTCCATGTATCAATATTGAGAAAATTCATGGGTGATCCAAAATCCATAGTCTTGTTGGAAGATGTGAGAATGATGTGCTATCAAAATACAACACTTTTGATACTTAAAACTTAGGATTTTATGTGTTCTCAATGCGATATTTTTAGGTTTTATGTGTTTTTGTTTTTAGATTTGCAAAAAGACAGGTTAGCCATGACTTTGGGCAAAATTTTAGAAAATTGCTGGTTTTTTAAGATTTACGAGGCACTCTATGAATCGTAGAGCATTTTACTAGTCATAGAGGAAGATTCATGATAAGTTCTAGTAAAGGTTAAATTCTAAAGATCAGCTCAACGAGACCTCTATACGAGTCGTAAAGCATTCTACGAGTAGTACAGAAGGATTCGTAAAGACTTTCAGTGAAGGACAAGGTGATGTAGTGGAAGCATACAAAGGGAGCAATACGAGTCATGAATCAGTCTATAAATCGCAAAGTAAAGTCATAGAAGATCAGTCCAAAATCCCAAAACCTAAATACGAGACCCCGACTATGACTCGTAAATTAATTACGAGTTGTAGAGACCTTTCGTGAAATTCGTCGACCAATTTTTCTATTTTTTTAGAAATTAATTATAATTACTATAAATAGTACTTTTAGGTTGTTGTACAATGGAGGATGTCATTATTCAATACTTTTAGGGTTTTTACTTAGAGAACTCAATTCTTGTGAGAGAGGATATTGAGAAAACACTTGTGGGTAAATTTGATCTTGAAGTTTGTGATTCTTATTCTTCTTGGATTTGATTGATCTGAATTCAATTAGGTAAGTGTTTAATTATGTTTTCTCAATTCATAATTTCTTCATCTACCCATAACATGAGTAGCTAAATCCACAACTAGGGTTGTGGGAACTATGATGAACTAACTTTGTAAATTCGGGTAATTTGTAATTCTTAGAATAGGTATATGTATGTATTAATCAATTCTCTTCATTTTTCATGTTTTAAATGGTGGCCAATATTAGAACCTGTCTAGTGTTGGTAACTGGACCAAAGTTGTAATAAATAGGAAAAGAGTTTGAGTAACATGATTCGATAAAGTGTTCTCGTCTAATCAACTGAACTGTGCCAATGGGAGGTTAACTGGGACTTATAGGTAATGGTTAGTATTGCACACTATGGAGATGGGCTAAGTCACATAGTGAAATTCACCTCTCACCTTAGACCAAAGGGCTTGGTGAACTTAACTTACCATCATGCATGCTATGCACTAGAAAAGAATTAGGTTATCTGGTGATACTGAGTTAGGGAATCATGGGCAACACAATTACCATCTTGCATGCTATACACTAGACAAGAATTGGGTTATCCGGTGATACTAAGTTGGGGAATCATGGGAACACGATATCCTAGTTTCTCTCTATTATTGATTGTCTCTCGTGATAGTTAGTTTAGTTTACTTTCTTAATGATTATTGCAAAACCCTCCCCTCTTTTTGGGGAATTTAGTTGGTTAACTACTTGAATTGTTATTGGTGAATTGGTCTTGAGTCTACGTATTCCCTTCGGTTCGACCCTAACCTTGGTTAGGTTTTATATCTTGACAACGACCACTTTATCCTCTAAAAAGGAGATGTAACTTGGGCAACATCAAAGATCTTGGCGTCGTTGTTGGGGAATACGGCTAGACTTAGTTGAATTCATTAGTAATTATAATTTGAGTGTTAATCCTTAGTTCGCTTTGTTTTACTTTTGTTTTTGATTTTGTTTCTTTACAGGGTATATGAGTAGTGTATGCCACTGTTCAATCACGCATTCGACCAACCTTGGCAGATAATACCCTTACACTAGAGCATGCAATTTTGGTTGCCAGTATCTTGGCTAGCTATGACATTGATTCGGCCTGCCTCATAGTTGAACAGATATATGAGGCCGCATTGAAAAGGGCCACCTCCATCCCATTCCCGTGTTTGATCTACAAACTCTATGTAGAGTCTCGGGTGGAGATTTTACATCAGTTGGATCAATTGGTAGAGGGCTAACACGCTTGGAGCCTAGCCTGATCAAGGTTGATGAGAACCCAATAGCACTCCAGTGAGTACAACCTCCTCCTCTGCCAGAGATGTTCGCCCTGGTGCCACCACCTGAGGGTTTAGAGATTGCCCCTACTACTACTACTACTATTTCTACTACTGAGGAGAGACCCCTACAACCCGAGGCAGTCAATGAGAGGGGTCCCACTATTGCTCCTACCACACCAAAGGCCTCTACTTCATAGCCTCCTACAGTGGGCATGGTCTATGTATCCACCGCTTCTATTCAGGTCATCGTACAAAGATTATCACATACTAAGGCCCAGTTAACTTAGCTTATTCAGTAAATTAGGTCGTGGGCTCTGCAGGCTGTTGTAGACTCAAAGGTGTGGAACTGGGCATTCACTATTTCTACTATTTACGACCATATTTCTATGGTGGATACCTACATCGATGCCTTCGAGAAGAGGTTTAGAAGAGATTGGCTAAGGCCCTACCTTTAGATTTGTCAGCCATGCAAATAAAGATCCAGATGCTTAGGGCTGACTTGACAACATTACTTGCGACACCAGTTACATTGAAAGAGGAGACATCTCCGGTGCTGATGCCTAATTTGTTTGCTCCCAACGAGCTTACCGATTCTTCCCTCAAGAAAAGACCTTGCACAAATAAGGATCCAATAGACAGATGTGTACGTGCAATGACGGAGGAGAAGGATCTCGAGCATGCCTTAAGGTAGTCAAGGTATAAGGCAGAGATTCTACGAGCACGAGAGGAGGATCAGTTGAGGGGTATTGACCCCTCTAGATAGAGTACGATTGCATAAGAGACTACCCCAAGGAAGAGGGTCGTAAGACTCAGCCACAGACCAGCACTTGGGCGCCCAGATATGATCTTTTACCCCTTATATTCTATTTTTACTTAATTTTATGCATTGGGGATAATGCATATCCTTTTCGATGGGATGTGGGTAGTTTTGGGTCTCAATGAAGTCTGAGTAGCTTATGGTCCATAACTACCCTAATTTTTTATCCTTAGATTTTCTTGCTTGTGTTCTTTTTCCTCGTGGATATTTAGATTCTGTTGAACCAGCATATTTAGGATATTTAGATAATGTGTAGCATATAGTACTAATACTTGTGGCATATACCATGTTTTTGTGTTTTGTTTGAAAAATGGTACCCACCAAATTTTTTTGATTAGTAGTCAAATGGCAAATATGCATGTTTAGGTGTTTGGCAATATCTGTTTTGATAAGTGAAGGTAATTTGAGATTAGAAGCATGATCTGTGAGTCTTGTATTGATAATGTATGCAATGTCATGTGAGTGTGTGAGTGTGAGCCGATTTTGCTAAATTAATGTATTTTATGCTAATTTAGAACTTGCCCTATTATTCTATGTTAGATCATAAATTAAATGGATCAGGAAAGGATCTTAGGCATTTTTTTCTTAAATAGTCCATTTTAGCCTAAATATAACCAACCAAATGATGATATAACCCTTGTTCCGAATATTTGAGCCTTACATGTACCAATTATTTCAAAACTGTACGACCCGAACCTAGGGCCTAGACGTGACATGGTGAATAGGGAACCCAAAGGGACCCCAAACTATCCTTTTAGCATATAATTACACATCCTTGGTCACGAAAGCAAGTAAAATACCACAAGAGAACATAAAATAAGGATAAAGGGGGTAAGGGAGTCTTTCATGGCTTAAAAAATATACAAGAGTCGAGAGAGTCAAAGCTCAAAGCATCATTACATAACTTGTCCAACACCACCTCTACACTTAGAGTTTAGCAGTGGCTAAGACAACTTTCTGGGCTCACCCTCTTAGTCAAAAGCATACATCAAAGGAAAGAAACTCTTTTCATAACATAAGATCAAAGACATCATCCCCAGAGTTGAGGACTTACCAAACTTTGCTTGGAAGATATTCCTAGCCATGTGGAGGAGGATGATGACGAAGTGGAGCTCTGGTTCCATTATGGTAATATCATGTAGGCATAGAGTATGTGTTAGTATGTTTAAATGAACTAAGTATGTAGGATGCAATGCAACAAGAGATAGGCAACATAATCGAAATACATAATTCGGCAATGGATGAGCAAATAGCAATGTGACATGCATGAATGATGCTTGAAGTAAACATGTTTATATAGAACATATTACACATGTAGTAAGAGATCATCATTATAGAATCCAAGTCCTACCACCCCCTTGAAAAGGCAATTGAGGAATTAATCCCTCAATTGGTTGATGGTTGTCACACCCCCCATCCATGGTGATTGAGGTATCAACCCTTCAATTAGTTGATGACTGTCACACCCTTCTATCTATGGTGATTGAGGTATTAGCCTCTGAATTGGTTGATGGTTGTCACACCCTCCCATACATGGTGAATGAGGTATCAACCCAACAATTGGTTGATGGTTGTCATATCCTCCAATCCATGGTGATTGAGGTATCAAACCCCTCAATTGGTTGATGGATAACTTGCAACAATAAAGGTACTTTTCATGAAACCAACAGATATATACCTTTCTTTCATCATCATAAGGTCATTCAAATCATAGGTCATGTAATGGATCATCAATAGCTCAAGAATCCAAAATTGGACATTTTGTCGAACACTTGGCGGGTGTGTAATGCTAGTGTAAAATCATGCAATTCAAGAGTGAAATCATGTGAGAAAACAAATTTAAATTAACCTACCAACACTTTGTAATACCCTCATGCAAGTTACATCAACACCCTTCCTCAAATCACATAATGGATCTTAGATTCATAGCTCAAAACAGGCTTAAACAATCATATTTTATGAAACCCAAACATTGTTTATAATCAACTTTCAGAATAAGTAATACCCATAGGTAAATCAACTTTATAACATGCAATTTATGGAAAAAAGAAGCGTAGGCACCATGGGTGAAAGGACCCAATGCTTGAAACCCACATAACTTAGATATTGAGTTTCTTGAAATTGGGTTGAGAAAGGCTTGAAGCTTCGAATGGGGTCTTGAAATCCAAAACATTTTCTAGAGTTTTCTTGAATTTGTATTGGGGTTTTAGTAGAGGATTTTGAGAGAATTTGAGAGTGTATTCAAATGGAGAGGAGTGAATTTGGTAGTTAGGAATGGGGTTTAGGTCTTTAGTAAGAGTTAAGATAGCATAGTAAGCCCCAAAAAGTCATTAGAATAAATTAAATTTATGAAAACTCCATTAATGAAACGGAGAGAAAAATTGATAAAGTGCACCTCACTTGAGGTTACATGGGTTGTGTGGCACTCCACGGTTCATGTGGAGTGCCCATGAACCAACACTTAGATGATTTTTGGAAATTGAAAACTTGGCCAACACTTGGAATTTTTGCCTAAGTGTCACCTCATGAACGGGTTCACAGGCCTTGTGAAGTCACATGGTCCATTTACCGGTCTGTCAAAGCATACTTAGAAAACTTCGCAAAAGTTACGAGACAATAATTTTACACTTAGAAAAATTTTTGCTCCGAAAGCCTCACGGAGTGCCTCACGGCCCGTGCCGTACCACACGGCTCATGTCGCCTATCATGGCATATGCCTTCACCATAAAGTGGCCATTTTAGACCCCAGCCAAGTCACATGGCTCTGATATGCCACATAGCCCGTGTGGCATCACTGCACGAGAGGGTTCTACAAAAACTAGCATAACTCCTTCACTCGAACTTGGAATGAGGTTAAACGAAGTGCGTTGGAAAGCTAACTCAAAGAAAGTTCATTTGGTATATCATGGATCATCCAGTTCTTTGTGTGCTAAAGGTTATGGTCAATCAAAGTTGACCCTTGCACAATTCAACACTCAAAACTCAATTTGTAGAAACGTTTTGAACTCATCTAAGTACTAGAAGTCTCTCATGACCCTAATACATTTCCCAACCATACGAATGAGGCTTGAAACATAGGTACATGTACTACTAAAAACTTCCTGAAAAGCGACAGTCTGCATCACTTTTTTTGCCAAAATTGATAGAAAAGCGGCGCAGTCCAATCCGTTGCTTTTTTGATCAACGCTTTTTGAAAAGCGATGAACTGCGTCGCTTTATGTTTTTATCAATTTTTGAATAATTTTTTTAAAAATAAGCAACGGACATAGCGTCACTGTCCGTTGCATATTTAAAACAAAATTTTAAAAAAATTAAAGAAGCGACGGACTTGGGATTCCTGTCGGTTGCATCTTTAAAAAATTATTTTTAAAAGAATGAAGCGATGGACATGGGGTCCCTGTACATCGCGATACATAAAAATAAATTATAAATAAATTGTAAAAAGCGATATACTTATGGGCCTTGTCCGTTGCTTTTCTGAAATTTTTTTAAAAACAATTCCAAAAAAGCGACAGACATAGGGACGTAGTCCATCATTTTTCTGGATGTTTTTTAAAAAATAATTGCAGAAAAGCGACAGACTTAGAGACACAGTCCATCACTTTTCTGCTTTTTTTTACAGTAGAAAGTTGTAGTTTCTGCTGTCCACTTGCAATTTAAAAAATAATTCAATTTGAATTGAAATAAGCAATCCAACAGCAGCAAAAATAAGTCAAAAACAAAATACATAACAACAATCAAAATCAAACATTAAAAATGAATAAAATCCAACAATTATAACGTTTTAGACCAACATAAAGTTCATCAAATTGTCCAAAATCTAACTAAAGTGTCCAAACATAACTAAATTATCCAAAACATAACTAAAAGGAACCTAGGGACTATTCTCAACAAACTCATCATCTTCACTATCATATTCGAGAGTGGAAGGATGTGGTACAGGCCTACAGGCGAGGTTGAGCACTTTTTCTTTAATTTGTACCACTTCTTTTTGTTGCTCAACCCTCCTTGCCTCAGAAGCAGCGAATGCATTTGAAAGTTCTTATATTTTCTGAGATATGACAGCCAACTGAACCTGGTCAAGGGCCTCGGCCTGTCTCGACGATGCAATGCCTTCTAAACCTGATTGGATTCGTCATATGTCATTCCTAGAGCCTATCCCGAGAAAACAAATTTAAATTAACCTACCAACACTTTGTAATACCCTCATGCAAGTTACATCAACACCCTTCCTCAAATCACATAATGGATCTGACTCCGCCAACTACTTTCTTAGTCCAAATATGTTAGGACAGCTAAGGCGTAAGTTTGACATCATCTCCAAGCTCATGAACATATTGCTCGTTCTCTTACTGCATATATATATATATATATATAAGTGTTAAGAAGCTTATGTAAGCTTGCTCGGCCCTCGGCTTGACCCACACTTCTGGGTCTGACTCATTATCCTTCTTTCAAATATAATATCTCTTGAAAACCTCATGCTGATATGGAACCTGTCCCATTTCTTGATCCCATAAAAATTTGATAATATAATTAATGAAATAATATTCAATCAAAAAAAGTATTTAAGGTTATGAATTTAAACTTTAAATTTAAAAATCTTACCATCTCTCAAGAAATAGTCCCAACACTCTTTGCACCTCTGGTGTGCAACGAGCCATCCTTCAGACTCGCTTTAGCCTTTTTTACTTGGTCAGACAAGGCTTTGAATTCCTCGGTGTCCTAATATCGATGCAACTCCTCATATATGTGTGGCTGCAACCAACCCCCGGGCTTTCTATCATCTTGCGATTTCTTGAGCCAACTAGACAGTTTGGAGCTCGCTTTCCTCTCAAATGTGGTCCCGATGACCATATTGTACTTTTTGTCCCAAGTACATATAGTTTGGACAAATAAGAAGAAAGGTGTTACATAATTAGAGTATATTATAAGTAATAAAGTTAACTTAAAATAAATATGTAAACTAATCATATACTTTAAACTCATTAAACATGACCTGATGAATTTTGTATGGAATCTCTCCCCAGGAGTGATAGGGCTCATTAAACAGCCTCCTAACACACTCCTTTAAGGCATTGGCAACATGCTTCAATGGATGCCATCTACAAGACAAATAATAAATATATTAGTTCATGAATATTAAGTAATGTAACAAAAAATAAATAATTAGAAGAACAAACTTATGAGGCTCTATCAGGCACTATCAAAACTCTCCAAGCCTGTCTCGCTGGCCAGGAGCTGACCTGGTGACATCAGGTGCTACCTCAAGAGTAGCAACAGAAGCTAGTGAAGCTGATGCCGAAGGATGCACATTATGCTGAGTCAATGGAGGAGTGACAACCTCTTCACTAGAATCTCTATGTCTGAGGGATGATAGGTGAGGAGGCTGAGATGAGGTAGACTGAACACTCAGAGATGGAGTACCTGAAGACAATAATCTATGAGGTCGTGGAAGAGTAACTGTGGGTAGCGGCATGGCCTGGTCATATGAAGTAAACCTTGTCTATGATGAGGAAGAAACACCGCGTGGTCTCCGAAACTGGCTATATAAGTCAGAGGATCTATAATCCCAAACGGAACAACGTCAATGGTAGGAGAAGTAGTTATACGCCTGGGGAGATCAGGGGCAGAGGAAATATGTCCTGGAATATCCTCAGGATCAATACGTGCCTTAGTTTTTTCTTCTTGCGCAAACTAGAACTACTTACCCCAAGATGATCTCGAGGTCTATGACCATCACCACCAGATGACATTTGTATGTATAGTAATAATTGAATATATAAAAAAATTTAAATAAATTTAATGTTAGCACAATAAATAACGTACATGCTAGTTATAATGTATCACTATATTCCTCCTTGCTTCTTTTATTTTCATCATCCACCAATTCTTCCTCCTCAGTTATTTTATATTCATTGTCCTCTAGTTCCTCCTCCTCAAATGATTCATATTCCTTATTTACTTCTTTCTCAATATTTGATATTACAAGCTCATCATCATAAACCTTTTCTAGTATTTGTGGAGGATGTTCTGGTGTTGTTTCTAACTCAATAATAACTTGTTGTTGAACAAGTGCGATATCATTATGGTATGCCATATCTAACACATTCTCAATTTATATTCTACTCACAGGATTTTACGTAATAATAGCCCACCAATCAGCCTTGTTTCTACTCAATGGACATGAAGCATAATAGATTTGCTTAGCATTTTAGGCAATGATAAAAGGGTCATAACTTGCATATTGTCTAGTGTGTTTAACTTCAATAATGTTATATTGTTGGTCTAGCCTTGTGCCTCTTTATGATGGATCAAACCAGTTACACCGAAACCATACGATCTTTTTCTTAGGCTAGCTTGAATATCTTAGTTCAACAATCTCTTGAATGACACCAAAATATTCAACAGTATGGCCATTATCGTCGATATCACCTTGAACATACACACCACTATTATTGGTTTTCTTGTGCATAGAAACTTCCTCTGTTTGAAACTTAAAACCATTGACATAGTACTTATAGTGTGACTCAACTTGAGAATCAGGCTCAAGTGCGATCTCTCTCACAAATAGTGAATGTTTGACATTTAAGTATTCATCATAAACCTAGACAATGTATTAAAGATAATACAATTAGGTATAAAATGAATACGTTATACTTATCGATTAAATATGTTTAAACTTTCACACTTACATTACTCTTTAACCATATTGAAAAATCTTAAATATATAGCTTAGTTGCCCCATGTGTTTAAAAATAAGTTGTTATTGACAAATACATGTTTTGTGAGTTAGTTCTCAATCTTAACTCTATAATTTAAAGTTAATATAATTTAACACTTACTCAACATATGGCTGAATTTTGGGACAATTAAGCAAAATATGGGTCGTAGCTGATTAGTATTCCACAAATAAGAAGAAAGGCTTACTCAACATATGGCTGAATTTTGGGACAATTAAGCAAAATATGGGTCGTAGCTGATTAGTATTCCATATGAGTGAGACTTCGTCTTTCACGCCTTTTAGATCCTTGTCCACTTTGATTAAAAATAAAAAATAGGTGGAAACATAGGATCATTATCACCTCATCATTACAAGTTGGTCTATTACTCCTACAAGGGACTTTATCCCCAAAGTAAAAGGAGTAGAAATCACCAGTTTCTCTGTCAAGATGAACTTTCACAATTGACCCTTGAATCTGTCCCCTTTGCCTAATTGATTATTTGCAACTTCTAATTTTTCTGTATATATGTATGTAAGAATGTAAATATATTAACGAATAATTAGATTATACAAAGATTTAATTACTTATGTAAGAATAATCATTACCTTTCACATGGATAGTATATTGAGAAAGAAAGTTTTTTCCGAAGTCAAAAGAGTGATTCGGTTGAAAAAATAAAGGATTTCTAACCATCTGATTACTGTGTATGAATAGAACCACTAAGATGGGCTTCTTTCACAATATGGATTAGAAAATGCTCCATCACATCGAAGAAAACACATGGAATAACTTTCTCCAGTTTTGTAATAATAATAGGAACATTTTCCTCCATCCTGTGTAAACTAATGTTCAATAACTGACCAGAACATAAATCTTTAAAGAAAAGATTTATCTCTATATAGGCTTCAATATCCTTTCAGGTAAATAGCAAAAAAGATAGGAATCAAAGTTTCCATGGATATATGATAGTCATGACTTTTCATACCTATCAACTTCCCTTCATTCAGATATGTTCGCTTGCCTAAATTTGAAGCATATCCTTCTAGGATCCTCAAATTTTTCACCCACGCATATATTTCACGCTTCTCAGCTATTGTGAATGAAAAGCTAGCTTTGGGCTTTATAATTTTGCCATTTGGTAGTTCCTGCAGCCATAATTCCCTCCTCCTGCAATATTCTTGTAAGTCCAGTCTAGCTTTTAGGTTGTCTTTTGTCTTTCCCTTGACATCCATCACTGTGTTGAACAAATTGTCAAAAATAATTTTCTCAATATGCATCAAATCAAGATTGTGTAGCAGAAGGTTATCCTTCCAATACGGCAACTCTCAAAATATGCTTTGTTTGGTCCAGTTATGTTCAACGCCATATCCGGGAAGTCTTTCATGTACGGGGCAATCTATAACTTTAGGCAAATAATAAATTCTCTTTCAAATTTGATGGCCTATCAATGATGGAGGTGGAGGATCATTCTCAGCCCTGTTTTTTTTGAATGCATACTTTATATTTCTGAACTCGTGCTGAATTGGCAAGAATTGACGATGCCAATCAAACCATAAATTTTTTTCGGCCATGCTTTAGAGTAAAAGCCTTACTATGCTCAATGCAATAAGGATAAACAAGCTTTCCAACAGTCATCCAACCAAACAACATACCATATGCAGGAAAATCGTTAATAATCCACATTAAACAAGCATGCATAATAAAATTCTACGTAGTTGATATTTCTTACGTCACTACACCTTCAAACCATAGTTGTTTAAGCTCATCTATCAATGGTTGTAGATAGATATCAATTAAACTTTTTAGATTGTGGGGAACTGGAATAACACAACTTAAAAATATGAGTGGACTTGTTATGCACATTTCAGGAGGAAAATATATGGAGTAAGAAATACGGGCCCGCAAAAATAAGGCATGGAGAATTAGAGAATAGCGTGAAACCATCTGCACACAACCCTAATCTAACATTTCTAGGCTCTCTAGCAAAGTCGGGGTACATATTATCAAAATGCTTCCATGCTTCCCCATCAGATGGATGAGACAAGACACCAGACAACCTTTTATATTTACCATGCTATCTCATATGTGGGCAGACCTCATTGATGCATATAATATCTTTAGTCTAGGAATAAGAGGTAAATAATGCCTCATCTTAATTGGAACCATCTTTTCGATCGGACTCCTCTTATAACGAGCATCATCAAAAAACTTACAATTTTCCAATTCACTATCATCCTTGTAGTATAACATGCAGCCATTAACACAACAATCAATTGTATGATGTGACAATCCTAATTTTAAACAAGTCTCTTTGCTTGATAGAAACTCCTGGGTATGTTTAGCTCAGGATCAACCAACTCACCCAAGAGATCAACCATTGAGTCCATAGCCACATTAGGATCATTCCAATCCAATTTAATATTAATTAATCTAACTGCTACAAACAATTGGGAATGCGAACTCCCTCATGTAATGGATGACTAGCCTCTTCTAATTCTGCATAGAAGCATCTAGCTTCTTCATTAGGAGCTTCATTAAAGAATCGGTCAGGTTCCATCCTCCCTTGAACTCCGAAAGCAGCATTAATCATTTCATGAACTCTATCATGTTGAAATGTGACATGTTAATTTCTATCAGGTTCAAATCTAATCTGACCATATAGTACAAACATATTATATTCATCCACTGGTATCATATTATAAAATACATCATTTTGTCCATCTATTTCTACGGATCTACCCACATGAAATATCTGGGCTTAAGACCCTTACGATACAAATGCATAATACCTTCATCATTTCAAATGGGCTTAAGTGTAACAAGTACTAAAATTCAATTTAAAAAGCATATAAACATCAAGTTCTAAATTATATTCAACTTAAAGTTCACGACTACTTAAAGTTTACTTCATATCCTAAAATATAATAATTCAAGTTTCAAATGGGCATAAGTTGAATTTTTCTAAGTATAAAAGTAGTAAATA
>DF366453.1:1968-12505 GCA_000787875.1 Solanum virginianum
GAATGGTATGGAAACAGATTCAAGGCATAAATCTAACAATATTGAATTCATTAATATGGTTTGTGGTAGATTCGCCTTTAGATATTTGTAAATTAAATAATCTACGCATCAAGTATACTTTGTTTATCGTAGAGAGATTCTCGTATATATTTGACAGTGCTTTCATCAAATCTGCTATTGTCTTCTCCTTCACGATGTTGAAGGCCATGTCTTTGGACAAACTCAACCGGATCAAACCTAGAGCTTGTCGATCCTTGAGTTTCCATTTTTCTTCTGCTATCGCCTCTGCTTCATCCCAATCAAGGGTTCACAAAGATTCTTCTGATACAAGAAGTCTTTAATTTGTATTTTCCAGAACCCAAAATCGAAGCCATTAAATTTATCAATACCGACCTTTGAACTCTCCATCATCACAGATCGTGGTGAATCTAATCGCTCTCTGATACCAGTTGTTAGGATCTATACCAGATCTATAGAAAAATAAGATGATGAAGAAGAAAACTAAAGAGAACCGAGAGTTTCTCTCTCTAAAATGGGAAGATAATTTTTTTAACGTGGTAACTAGGGGTGTTTATGGTTCAGTTTGGATCAATTATTGGTTAAAACCATAACCAAACCAATTTAGTCAATTTTAAAATTTCTAAAACCAAACCAAACCAAATTAAAAAAATAACCGTCGTTTTGGTTTATTTTTGTGATTATTTTGTGGTTTAAAAGTAATACATTTGTTGTGGACATACACATCTCGATAGACACAAACACCTAGTACGTGAATAATTCATAAAAGGGTACTGTAGATTCAATTAAGCAATAGTACGAGAGTTATTATTATACAAACAAAATGATTTAGTCAAGCAATACTAAAGTTATTATATACGAATAAAGTGATTTAGTTAATTAATACTAAACTCATTATACACCGAATATCAAATCTTCATAAAAAAAAATACAAGTTCAACAATCAAATAACTACCGGGGGAAGGAGATACAAGAAAATCATATTCCAAAATACTAACAAGCGAATCTTCAAATATAAATGGTAAAGTTAAAGATTTAAATTAATTAAAATATAACAAAATATTTATATATTGTTTATATATATAATTATTTGGTTCGGTTTGATTATTTTTGCGGATGTTTTTCAGTAAAATCAAAATTAAACTAAATAGTATCGATTTTCAAAATTTAAAAATCAAATCAAATCAAATTTTGAATTTTTTAATTGATTTGGTTTGGACTGCGGTTCAGTTTAGTTGTTTAACCATAACCATGAACAAACCTAGTGGTAACACCCAATTACTTGGGCAACCTCCGCGGGTGTAATATATATATGTATGTATGTAAGTATATTAAATGAATACAGACTATTTTTACACGGAGAAGGAACAGTACAACTTAAAATTTAGAATACAGCTTGACCCGCAAGGTTGACAAATATTTAATAGTACATTAAATATTACATCATGCTCCATAACCTAACATCTTGATTGCTTAAAGAAAGTTAGCTACAATTCATTTTCTAATTCTAATGGAATACTGCTCATACTTGAGAAATTTATAGTTTGAAACTATAAATAGTGTGACCTTAACAACTTAAAGCTTAAGCTAATTCATAAAGATTGTGTCATATGCTAATTTGAAATTTAAATTCAGATTTTGCTCAAGGCTGAAAACTTAAAACCTTAAATAAAAGTTCCTTCTGGTAACTTCTTATCAAAAACTCCGTAAAAGAAAAAACATTATCTAAAAGACATTCATAGCATCCATATAATTCGAGAAATGATATTCTCACATCCATTGTAAACATCAGACAAATCAAGTAAATAAAACATACATGAAAGCAAATGAAAATTATTTTGGAAGTCATTCTTTACTGTAACATCATATTGCTTACGATTATGAATATTGTCTAGTAGTAGTAAATAATGCGCCTCTTGGATTGTTGAATGATGTGCAAGTCATTATACTCCTGTGTGAAAAAAAAAGAAAGAAATAAATCTTGGTTTAGTCATTTTAGGCATATAATCAAACACCTTGGTTACATAAAAATTGCACTGATGTAGGAAGAATTTTCCTAAGAGATGGTTGATCAAATATACAAATTCCACAAAATTAACAAAGAAAGGCCAAACAAAAATACCCCCAAATAGCTAGAATATTTAAGAAGTAGAATAAAGACGTCTAAATCAATGTTTTTTTAAGAAATATGAAATCAAATAATCTTTAGATACTGACCAAGTTATATCATAATAACAGGACCAAAATTCTGAAGTTATGAAGAATATTGTTAGTATTACTAAAGTTCATGCAAAAATTCTAGCAAGAAGTTTTATAAGATATACCCACCAAAATTATTTTTACAACAATAGAAATCAAGCAGGACCTTTATAAATCCAGTCTCAAAGAGAGCATAGGATATAGCTGCCAAAAAATAAAAATAGTGTAAATATTTTATGTCATCTGACCATAAAATAAGTTATTCTCAATCCTTTTTAGAGCTTAGGGTTGGTATTCATAATCATATGCCTTCTTGGTGTAAATACGGTGTACTCATATTTGCAATTTTCTCCTTTCTCCTTAAGTAATTGCAATGGCTTGCACATGCACATCAATAATAAAACGAAGAAAACACTAAATTTCATTAAACCAAAAATTAAAATATCAACAAATAAATCAAAAAGGCGGACGGTAGAAGGAGCAAAAGGATAAGAAGCAACAACATCCGGTTAACATTAAATCCAATTCATGCAACATTATTATAACACAAAGGACAAAAAGATCTGAAAATCAAATCAGTTGAATAAAAAATTGACAAAATAAGACCTAAAATCAAAACAATAAACAATCAGAGATAGAAATGACATTAGATAACACTGAAATTCTCATAACATATCTTTTGACAATAGCAGAAAAAAAGTCTTAAACATGAATGATTGAAACAAGAAGGTGGAAGAAAGCTAGTTAAAAGTAGAAACGAAAAGACAAAAAAGAAAAAGTGGAATAAAGAGGTGGTGGATACAGCGAATGACTAAAGTTTTATCGAACATTTGAGGCCTCCCATAAACTTGACATGAACACCATTTTTCTTAAAAGCTCCGCACAAAGAAGATGACTCAAATTAATACGCGTGGTTTACTTAAAAAAATACACATATTACAAGATGGGCCCAAAATAAAGTACCATTCAGAAAACTTTTGGTACAATAAGTGTTAAGCAACGTTCGTCCAACCCTTGTTGGCTTATAAAATAGGAGAATATGTAAGCCTTTTCTTTTTCTATCAAATGATATTAGTTGATTATAGTTGAGAAGTATGAAAATAGCCAGTGCTTTAATTAGCGTATTATTTAAAGATTCATTTGCTACTTAATAAAAAAACTATTGAAAGAGTACCAACTTGTAAGGGGGGTATTTAACTAATTTTGTGGAAATAAAGTAAAGTGTCTAAATATACATTAGATTAAAAGCCGCAAAGATTTTTATGTTCTGATTGTATTGAATCTATTGATCAAAATAAAAACAACCGAAAGTACAGAGCTTGGAGGGCTGCTTTGATGGAATTCAATTCCAATTCTAATGGAGAACAACAGGATGATCATGAAACTTCTGAAATATGCCAGTTTGAATCTTGCTAATGGACCTACTTCTTTTACTCTTTCTAATTTTATTTTCAATATTACTATATTAAATTTAGGTATTTTAATTTCTATTGTTGGTTTGTTCTATTCCTCCAATTTGGGAGAATGCATTCAATCACATTTGTTTTTTTGAAAAGACATGTCAGTAATTTCATTTAAGACCAAATGCATCCTAGAGTGACTAAGCAAATACTACAACATACTCACTATAATCCTACAAGAAAGTGAATTTTACGGAGGGTGATGTATGCAAATCTTACCCCGCCTTGTGAAGACAAGGTGGTTTCCGAAAGACATTGAATAAATGTATAAAAATGGAAGATACTTTTCATCAGTTAATGTAACTAGCCAAAGATTTCATATTAAGTATCACATATACTTAATGCCAGAAGATGGCTAACCTCAAATGTTTGAGTACAAGTTTGTATTCGAAAAAGGGCTAAAAATACCCCTGGACTATTCGAAAAGGTTCAAATATACCTCTCATCCACCTATTGGGTCAAAAATATCCCTATGTCTACCTTTTTGGTCTATTTCTACCCTTAAAACTAACAAATTTTTATTTTTAATTAATTTTATTGTTATTTATTACATGGCATCTTTTAATTGGTAAAATTAATTTGTTTCCTACCTGATTTGACCCGGTTGTCCATAATTCAAATCCAATTCAAAAGACGCATTATTAATTAATCTCATCTCTTTCTCAAGCATAATTAGTTTCTTTTCTTCCCCTATTCTTCAGCTTTTTCTTTTCTTTTTCAAGATTTCTCCACTTCTTCTTCTTCTTCTTCATCTTATTCCTTTTGATAAGAGGGGTGAGCTCTCTTCATTTTGATAATATATGTCTATCCTTGCTGGACTCCCATGAGTCATGTGAAAGAAAAAGTTCATACAAGTTGCAACTAATACACTTTTCAAATTCCTTATTGTTAGGATTTGGACATTTGGTATTCCGAAATTGTATTTATTGGTCTCATTTTGAAATAGTTGGGACTTTGGAAAAGTAGAAAGTATGATTAACTAGCATTTGTTCTCTATATTAAAGGTTCAACAAAGAAACTCTCAACGACACCGAATTCATCTCCCTGAAAGCTAATTTTTCTAGTTCTAGTAATTTCTTTTGTCGAAGCCTAGTTTTAGATTCAGATTCACCTTCGGCCTCAAAATTGGCTCGCCATCTTGAAGAAGAAAAGAAGAAGCAGAAGAATAAGGGGAAGAAAAGAAACTAATTAGGCTTGAGGAAGAGATGAAATCAATTAATAATGTGTCTTTTAAATTGGATTTGGGTTATGGGTAACCAGGTCAAATCGGATAGGGAAAAAAAAAATTAAATTTTACCCAATCAAAAGATGCCACATAATAAATAATAATAAAAATAATTAAAAAATAAAAGTCAATTAGTTTTAAGGGTAGAAATAGACCAAAAAGGTAGACAGGGGGGTATTTTTAACCTAATAGGTGGATGAGGGGTATATTTGAACCTTTTCGAATAGTCCAGGAGTAATTTTGGCCCTTTTTCGTTTTGTATTCATGAACTGGTTTACATTGAACTTAGAATGTGAAGTTCAATTTAACCTTTTTTTCTACTGGATAATAGCTCATTCATTCTCAAAATGGAAATTGGAATCTTTATTTAGTAGATTTGCAGAAAGTAATTTGCTATGTGCCTGTTTGGTTGCAAAATGAAAAACATGTATAGTTAATAGATTAAAAAATCTAATATGTTGTTGACTGAATTTGTTATGTCAAAAATAAAATATCATGTTGTGATAAGACAGAATATCTTGAAAAAATGTGAAAACTTTTGGTACAATAAGTGTTAAGCAACGTTCGTCCAACCCTTGTTGGCTTATAAAATAGGAGAATATGTAAGCCTTTTCTTTAAAATGTCATGTTGTGATGAGACAGAATATCTTGAAAAAATGTCATGTTGTGATGAGACAAAATATCTTTAAGAAGATATAAGAAGATGACTCAAATTAATACGCGTGGTTTACTTAAAAAAATACACATATTACAAGATGGGCCCAAAATAAAGTACCATTCAGAAAACTTTTGGTAATTAGATATAGCCTTTTTGTATTGTGATTTAACTAAGTAATATTATATATATTATACTTGCATACCACGTTAATACACTGCTTCACAAGATCTACAAGTAGGTTCATTTTTAATGGCAATTGGAAAATCTCTTCGACAAAGTAAGGTGAATTGAACTTTAATAGCGAGAAGAAGAAGACATGAGTAACAAAACTTTAAGAGTCGAAGTAATATAAAAATGCCCTCGACAATTTGAATAAAAGGACTTACAGAGATCATGATACATTATCTCACCAAACTCAAATGACCATACAATATTTCACAAACTCAGAGATATGTGCTCTTCTCTTTTATTTACATTAGTTTTATCAACTATTCCAAAGAGAGAAAGCTTTAAGTATTTTAGATCAATCATCTAGAATCGTGGAGATATTGACAGGGATGTTACACATCATATTAGGGTAGCATGGATGAAAAGGAGGCTTGCCTCTAAAGTATTGTGTGATAAAAAGATATTACCTAAGCTTAAAGACAAGTTTTATAGAATAGTGGTTAGACCATCTTTGTTATATGGGGTAGAGTATTGGCCAATTAATAATTCACATGTTCAATAGATGCAGGTTGCAGAGATGAGAATGTTAAGATGGATGTGTGGACATACCAAGAGTGATAGGATTAGAAATGAGATCATCTGGAAGAAGTTAGAGGTGACCCTTGTGGTTTACAAGATGAGGGAAGCAAGACTGCGTTGGTTTAGACACGTGCAGAGAAGGAGTACCGATGCTTCTGTTAGGAGGTGAAAGAGGTTGGATTTAGGGATTACACGAAGGGGTAGAGATAGACCGAAGAAGTATTGGGGGTCCCTACTTGTTGATATATTTTGCATGTAGAGGTGCACTGGTATCCTATTAAAATTGGGGAAACAAAAGAGAAATATGCAATCTCCATTTCTTTGGTCCCTCTATACAACAAACAATTTACTCCATCAGCCTTAACGTGTTCCGAACCAAATATCCATCTTTCCATCAAAAGTAAATGGCACAATCTTTCCATCAAAATCAAATGAAATAACTATAAATGATAAGAACTTTGAAAACTACCCTATAAGAGCATATATACTTCTTCAAATAAGGAGTAATATTATCAATCAATAAGTAAATGTGAAAATTATTATAGTTTATCTATCATCGACTCATCACACGAAAAGAAGAATAACTTATTGTAAAACTGAAAACTAACAGAAATTTATTAATCATATTCGATTCTCGAAGCGAATGAATTAAAATTTTATTTTCTCCAAATACATCCAAGGAATTCTTAGTTATTGAAGAAACTCTCTCGTAGGATCAATGACCAACACTTCCTAAAGGTGTTCAAGATTTCTCTACGGAGCAATTCGTCGAACACCTTATGGGCGGCATCACTAGTGTTTCTTGTTCTTTTGTTGTAGGGGGAGGAAAGATTAAATCTAATTGTCCGTTAACATTGTTAATTGGGAAAACATACAATGCAAACAAAAATTATAGATGCTAATCGCAATTTATGTGAGCTGCAAAGAAGAATCTCATAATTAAAAGTGTAAAGTTTCATTTGGAAGAAGTGCTGCATGAAGTAAATGTTGTCAAGACATGGAGATTAAGAAGAAGAGTAGACAACAGAGACATTAAGATTTGGGAGGATTCGTGAAAGAGTAGGGAGATATTGTTCCACCTTTTTGTATAATAAGCGAAAGGCTGTTTCTATTCAAAAGCCTGGCTAGTAATTAAATTAATTTTAAAAAGAATATAAAAATAGGTAAATGGAAATTTTTTGTGATGCCACATTACCAGGCAACCAGTCCTCTTATATATATGTATATATATACATATATAAATATGTATATATATATATATATATTATTGATTTCTTATATTTGAGTATGATTATTATATATAGAAGATTAATTTTACAAGAGTGTATTACTATAATGAATATCATTGTTGTTATAGATTGAATATTTTTTCAAATCCGATAAGGGGCTTTGTAAAACCCCAATCAATCAATTTAAAAAAAAAACTCAAGCCATTATAGTAAATTGTCACGCCCCAAAAAGGGGGAGGGTGTGACTAGCATTCGATACTGTCATTGACCGAGTAAACAACTAAATATGCTAAATAACTAGACTAGGGGCCGAAAGATCAGGCAGCCTAACATCTGGAAAACTAAGTCTGGACTATTTAGGTCTTGAACTGGATAACAATAAGTCATCCACATCAAGATAGGTGAACCAAAATGATAAAGTACTAGCTAGCCGACAAGGCTGCAATAACAGAGGTACATGCATGCACTATGTATACATGCCAATCCTATGACTGGAGACTAAAAGGTGTAAAACAACTAACCCAAAATAAAATGTCCATAATAGCCTCTAAGAGTGTCACTAACACTACCACGATAGGGCCTCTACTATACCTAAGTGTACAACAAAAAGTAAGCATCTTATGAAACCTCCAGAAAGAGGTGGAGCTTCCCAACTCATAACAGAACTGGGCTCCTAATGGAGTGGTCAATCAAAATCCCTACCTGAACCTATGAAAGCTCCAGAAAGAGGTGGAGCTTACCAACTCATAACTGAACTGGGCTCCTAATGGAGTGGTCAATCAAAATCCCTACCTGAACCTATGAAAGCTCCAGAAAGAGGTGGAGCTTACCAACTCATAACTGAACTGGGCTCCTAATGGAGGGGTCAATCAGAATCTCTACCTGAACCTGCACACATGAAATCAAATGTAGCATCACCAGGCAACGGGACGTTAGTACAAATAAACATGTACTAGTATGTAAGGAAGGAAGTAAAATCATAGATGATTGTAGTAAGAAGGATAATTGAAATACCACCTATAACCAAAACTCAGATAACCGTCATGACCAACACTCAGCCTTCTAGCAATCAAATATGCATTATATGCTCGAGTAATTGCATATCATGAATATATATATATATACACACATATATATAGATGATTGTAATAAGAAGGATAACCGAAGTACCACCTGTAACTAGAACTCAAATAACCTTCATGAGCAACACTCAGCCTCTAGTGATCAAATATGCATTATATGTTCGAGTAATTACATATCTATATATATATATATATAGACACACACACACACACATACATACCTAACCAAATGTTAGTAATGGTGGTCCTTTCCGGTAGCTAACCGACATTATATTTACCAACCCGTGGCCACCTGTACCATATACATATATATAATAATTTGCACAAACAGGCCCCGTACCTCCTATCATAGCTCGAAGTTCATGTATAACGTGCAATGTATGATATGAATATTGAATGCACATAGTAGGCAATAACAAGAACTTAGCCAATCTTGGCTCATTGGTACACTTTTTTTCATAACATCATAATCATTGTTGTTTAGCCAATCTTGGCTCATTGTTACACTTATTCTCATAGTATCATAATCATTGTCGTAGCATATACACGACTCGTGGGATGTTATGTGCATTTTGAACAAGTTTGGGAACTTAACCCAACATTTAGAATGAAACATTAACTCTGAAAGAGTTTGTAAAGGTGCTTCGCATAATGCTTATACTTGGTTTCATGGAAATTAATAAAAGGAAGTACTTCAAAATAATTAAGTGCCTTAGTACTTTAAATTACACCGGAGATTATTGAAAATCAACATGTTACTTTTTAAGTGCTTCAAATATGGTTTTAGTATGGATGAAGAATTGATTATGAATACTACATTCTCCTTGTGATTTGCCTTTATTTTGGGTGGCACCACACAAAAAAGTGCAGCACCTCAACATATGGACTGGTAGTCAGGAAAATTGATAAATTGATATATAGATATTGAATGTCCAGTGTACTTTTGACGTTTAGGGGAATTTCCTAGATTTTGTACTAAAAGAAGGGACAGAGCTTAGCCTTAACATACTTTTCCAACAGACATCTAATTGCCCAAAGTTTTTTCATGAAGGTTGTTCTGTAAGTCCTAAGCTTTGCAAAAACTATATATATACAGCTTACGCACATCTATAAATAGTCTATAATTGAGCATTGGTGGCCAAATTTGCCATATATATACACAGCTTACACACATCTATAAATAGTCTATAATTGAGCATTGGTGGCCAAATTTGCCAAATAATACTCACTCAACGAAACATCCATAAAACTTTGTAAAAATGATCATAAAAGAGCTCTAAGATTATTACCTGAACAAACAAGCTTTAAACCAAGAATAACCAGCAAGGATATCACTTTTACACTATCCAAAAATAGCTAATAAGAGGGGAAAATAATTGTAAAGCATAAGACACGCATTTCTAGGCATGGGGACAAATTTTAATGGTAAAAATGTTTAAAACCTACCTATATCACTTAGGGAACTTGTGGGAGCTCTCTCTTCAGCTCCTAAACTATTTGGGACAAAAATGAAAGTGTTTTGAGCTTTAACAGGTCAAATTAGTCGACATATAAGTGGGCTTTACCCATCTCGGCCCATGACCTGATTTCCTACTTGGATAATCATGGTAAAACTGTTATTAACTTTTTATTTTTTTATCAAATTGATGTGAAGTCTTATGCTTTGCAAACTAGACTTGTAGACCTTCAATTTAGTAGGTCATGGAACTACTAAATTCTTATATTTTGGGAGATACGATCTGACACATTTGATCCAAATTCAAGAAAAATTTCTTTATGAAGCTTATGGTAACTTTGACTAATTTTTATCTTATAACTTGCTTGACTCCAAAACTTAACATATGACCATTGTGCTACTAAAATACCCCTTAACAATCAATTATTAACAAACTGTATACTCTTAGGGTAATAACTCGGAT
>DF366452.1:12071-22666 GCA_000787875.1 Solanum virginianum
GGGACTTTTGGAACAAGGGTAAGTTTGATACATCAACCTCTTTGAGGTCCAAATTACTTTTCTTGAGGTTTCCTGAAGTTTGGAGGACTTGCCAATGGAACAAAGAATAAGTATTGTAAACATAAGTACCAATTTGTATTGCGTTAGAAGATTCAAAATTTTAACTTGTAGCAAATTTGGTGATATAGGGATTGGATTGGTACAATCCTTTCACAAATTTTGGAATGGGCAAGGGAGTAATATTCTTGGCTTAAGTTAGGATCAATAGGAGTCCTTCAAGATTAGATATACATGAAAATGACAAATTTGAAATCATGCCAAGGAAACAAAACCTTACATACCTCTTTCCTTGTCAAAGAAGACCCCAATTCCAAATGAATCCAAGTTACCTCTCCGGTGGCGCCACATCTACAAGTAGCAATATATACTCATTATTAGCTTCTAACCCTCCTTTAAGATTTAAAAAAATTTTGCCGGAGTCTCCCCTTGAAATAGACCATCCCGGGGTTCTATATTGACCCCAAACAACCAACAACAATAACAACAATAACAACAACAACAACCATAAGGAATCACCATAAACCAAAACAAGCCATAAAACCTTGCTTAATTCCTCAGCCAATTTGACAATAAGGTAAACTGAAAAACAGGGCAGCAACCACAAAAATTACACCCTCAACAAGTTCAAATACTCCCACAAGACTCAAGAATCCAATAGTACCAATTAAACATCCAAAGGAAACTTAAAAAGTCAAAGCGCACAAATAACACTTCTTTAATCCTTGAAAACTGTAATCAGGGGCAGCAGCTACAAGATATACAATTCAACCATAATCACTTACCCCTATATGCTCCGAAGATTACATTCCAAAACTTTACACACCCAACGAAAGCCCCTGACGACAAAGAAAACCTTAAAACCCTAAAACGTGAAATGTGCTCATTTCTTCATTTTTTTTGAAACCTGGCCGCTGCACATGATATACATAATCAACATAATAAATTACTTCAATTCACCCTAAGAATCACAACACAACCCTCCCACACTCGACGAGAACCCATAATATCAAGATGCTACAATTTTTCTCATTCAAGACACAAATTTCAACCACCAAACCAAAAGGAGCTTGCACACAAGTTCTTATACCTTTTTCACTCTCAAATAACCCACAGGAAACATTTTGCACACCAACAAAACAAAGGAACAGAGCATGAACACTGTAGCTCTCAGGTATGAAATTTTTCTAAGTGTCAAATATGCTCTCTTGTCCCTTGTTCACATATAAAGAGGATACATAGTATAATAACACTTTGGCCGATTAAAAGCAACTTAAAATAAGAATATTTCACACAAGACCCCTTCTTGAATTAAAATAATATTTGTTAACATAATAAACCAATCACCACAATGCACCTTGTAAAAATTTCCAAACACATATTTCCTCAACTTATGAATACTAAAGAAGTACTTAGTAATTTTTTCTTGAAAGTGTACACTTGTACATATCAAATGTCCTTAAGCTCATTTTTACTAACCTTTGCAAAGATTCCAAATAAAATTTTAAATCCTTGAAAAGTACACTTAATTGTCAACCACCTTGAAAATGATACTAATGACCTCAATTGACAATCAAGATACCAAAACACAAATGTACGGGTCCTAACAGTGGTGACTTTTAGTTGCCACAAAAAGTGGTGGCCATTGCTAGGTAAAAATTAGTAAAACCCATTAGTAGCAATATTTTGAGATTTTGTGGCAACTTTAGTCACTGCTAAAAGTCTAATTTCTAAGAATCCTAGTTGGGATCGCTTAGGTGAAGGCATCAATCCCACATGGTTTGCCACATCAATAAAAATTACAGGTGTTAACTCTTTAGGATATTTGTGGTCTCTTGGAATAACAGTAAGGGCATTTTTCATCCCAAAACGTAACAGAGGGTATAAGCGATCTATTTTGTATAGTTTAGGGAAATTTTGACCCTTTTTCATAAAATATAGAAGCATTGAATCAACTATTACCCATCCCTATCATGACCTGGATCTGAGGCCTAGATGTGACATGGCGAATGGGAACCCGAGAGTGCCCAAACAAGCCTCAATATACCAAAACTCGCATCATCGGTTCAGAAGCGTACAAAAGTAAACACATAGTTCTACAGGGCGAGAAAGTAGGACTCACTCTATGGGGAAATTCGGGACTTAGGATAGTCACATAACAATAGTCAAAGATAGTTATTCCATAACATAGACTTTAACTATAACACATAGCATAAGACGTAAGGAGGTTTACAAGGTGTCCAACAATGCCTCTATATAGATAGGTCGAGGGCCAAGACATTCCCTAGGCTCACCCTCAAGTATATAAAGAAACAAAAGTTTCATGGGCAGAAAGATGGTGGATTATCCTTGAAAGATAGGACTCACTACTACAAATAAACTTAGAATCCGAGCTAAGTGTCAAATGGTGGATGATCAAAGTCCTTGGTCCCTACATGGTGAAATTATGTAGGAAAGAGTATTCGTTAGTTCATTTGAATGTACTAAGTATGCGGGATGCAATGCATGAACTTATCAAAACCTGCATTTCCATGTTAGATGACAAGGGCACATATTATAGAATGAGATATATAAGAAGGAACATAATATAACAAGATGTGATGAAACCTATTAGAACCTGTATTTCATGCATTGGAGCAATTAGAAAATTTGGGACCAAAATTAAATGCTCATATATATAGTGAGAATGTGACCTCAACCGACATAAGTAAGAAAAAGCAAGCAATTACTTGGAATCCCGATGAAAACCCCTCACTGGTAAAGAGGTGGTCTATTTGCCAAAGGTAAATCATACTTCACCTTATGGGCAACCCTATTTTCATATGAAGCAACCTTTCTTATGGGCAACCCTATTTCAAATGGATTTTCATATAAATCATGTCATATCATATCATTTCTTCTACTTACAGGCAACCCTATTTCGGAGGCAACTTTCCTTATGGGCAACCCCATTACGAAAAGGAGCATATGATAGGCACATAGTTTATGGAAAGAGAGAACCCTCCATCCATCGTTGCTAAGTCATCATGCTATAAGAATACTTATAATATATGTAATTATACATGCTTTCAAGAGATACAAGTTATGCCCAAACATTTCAATGCACAATTCAGCTTAAAGGCCAAACCTCATTCATAATAGTTTATACTTAGGCTCAAATGCCAAAACCATAATTTCGTAGTCAATATACTTATACATAGGAATAGTCCATTCATATACAAAATGGTGCAAGAACCTAAAATGCTCAAAGAGCCATAATCAATAGACATATATGTGATTGCATTCTTGTCATAACTAATATCATATCAAAATCATTTCATAAAACGTAATTGGGCTTAACCCACTTCATAATTTCATAAATTCATGATCATGAAATGCATATGCTATGAAAAATGTGGGAATGGCATGTGTAATTGAGATTTAATCTAAGATCAATAGAATAACATGAATTTGAAGTAAATTCATAATTAAATCCACATTTAAAATCATGTATAAACCACCCATGCTCAAACAAGCTTTTTAAGGGGATATGCATAATTATAGATTCATTAAAATTTTGAAATTCAATATTTCAAATCTTAAATCACCTTAAAATCAATAGATAAATATAACCCATTCATTATTGGAATTTAAGGAATCATAATATTTAAATCCCCAAATTAAAGTAAGCAAAATTCATGTAGATTTCTTGAAAATAGTTTGGATCTCCTTGATTAGAAGTAACCAAGGATCAAAACCCATATACCTTCACCAAAATGAAGAGAACCCCAAAGTATTTGAAGAAGAGTTGAGTTCCTTTGCTCCTAATTTGAATTTTCACAAGAGTTCCTTTTGAGAGTTATTTTGAGAGAGTTCAAATTATGAGGAATGAGTTTTGAATGTTTGAAATAGATTTTAGGTCTTTAGATGACCATAGGATGGTATAGGAATCCCCAAAAGACCAATAAAAATAGCCAAATTTACAAAAATGCCATTAATAAATCAGAGAAAATTTTCCCAGAAGCCACTTCACTTGAGGCCAAACGGCCCGTGTGGCACTCCACAGTTCATGTGGAGTGTTCGTGAAGCAACACTTAGACAAATTTTTGGAATTTGCAATCATGAGCCAACACTTAGAATTTTCGCATGATACTCACAAAACAGACACCTTCACGAGCCGTGAAAAGCCACACGGTTTGTATGGTGCTCCCATCTCCCAAAACTTAGGAAATTTTCGTGGAAAGTTATGGGACAGTGATTCCATACTTAGAATATTTTCACTCCAGAACCTTCATGGAGGGCTTCACGGTCTGTCCCATGCCACGTGACCCTTGTGACTGGACGTGGCACCTCACTTGGCCCCAAATGGTGGGGCGTCAAGCTCAAGCCACTTCACAGCTCCTCCACACTATCCGTGAGGTGTCACACAGCTCGTGTTGGGTGCTAGTGAGGTGTGCCTTAGCTTGTAGCACCATACCAAGGGCCAACATTCAAATTTGAGGCCAAGTGTTACCACACTTGAGGCCATATGGCTCGTGAAAAAGACATAGATGCTCAATTAAAATGTGACAAAAAAGTTGGGAACATTCTTCATGAAAGTTGTAAATGCACTCATATCCTTCTCCCTTGTACATCTTCTTGTATTAGGACTCTACATCTGAGCTGAAACCACTTTCTACATCTTCCACATGCTAAGAATGAGAAGCCGGTATTTCAGAGCTAAAAGAAATTGAAGCAGACTGTGAATTGAACAATAATATAGAAATATAATAGCGTTTTAGAACTTCTTATGTATGCCAGGAGCATTGACATTTTAGAAATCTAATCTTAAACATCAATAGATTACTCAATAACCTTAACCTTATATGATGGTTATCGATGATCCCGTCCAATACTCCTCTCTCTCCACAACCATCCCTTGAACAGATGCAGTTCATGTTTATCAACTTTAGTTTCTCATTACTAGTTCCTCCACCTCATAGAGGTGGATCCCCAAGGTTTCTTCATGACCATGCAAAGTTATGCAATCTTTTGGGGTAGCCATATGTGTGTCCTAAAAAGGACGACTAATTGTTCGGTGACTAGTTCCCCAAAGAAGTCATATAGAGTAACAGAGATGAAGTTGTAAAATTTCACAATTTAAAAGTTTTATCTGATCCGATATTTATCAACTCCATAGTGCTCTGACGTGCATTACTTGAACCAACATTCTTTCAAAAATAGCCTCTTTACCTCCTCAACGTAGGGATAAGGTACGCTTATATTCTTATCCTCCCTAGACCTTGATAATGGGACTACACTTTGTTGTTGGTGGTGAACATCTTTATACACAAAGCAATCATTTGAAAAAAATACTTACTGAGGTAGAGACAAAAGTATGTAAAGAACTAAGTCACAGATATCAGAAAGAAGCATACAATGCAAAATGAACATTTTTCTCCATTAAATTCACTTCATTACTAGTAATCCAAATACAACAAAAACTCGAGGTAATTTCCCTCCCCTCCTCTGTTCCAACATTTTACAACAAAGTGCAAAGTAACTTGAATGAACAATAGCTAAAAATTTGATTATTGCATCACATAAACTACTGATTACTAAAGCAGAAATGCAAACTTGTTGTTACCCACTAGCGTAAAGTGAACTTATCCCAATTAATACAAAGTTGACAAAATTTAACAGTAAACCTACTATAGGCCGGAAATAAATATGCATCAAGAGATTAAATAGATAATTGTGCCAAAACATACCTCTCCAGTGGTGAGGGGAGCAGAAGAAGATGAAGTTTTTGCCTTCTTTCTCTGAAGACGATCCACTTTTCGTCGAATAATCAATATTTGCTATCTAACAATCCGATGCGATGGATAAACTTAAACTTTTTTTTCTAATATAGGTTGCCCATTGCAAAATATGGACATAGGGTAATTTTAAAAAATAGGGAAAAAATATTCTGTTCCCAAGGATACAACGGTTCATTTGTTCTTGGTAAATATCTTGGTAGAAGTTATAGTTATTTCTTGGAATTGAGGTTTAGTAGTTTTTAAGTAATTACGTAGCTCAACAAGATATTTCCTTATCTGTCAAATTTCTAATGAATCAAGATAACCATTTGTTTCGGCATAAGTAGTCGTTCGCTAATGAATTTGTCCAATCAAGATGAAGTTTTTGCCTTCTTTCTCTGAATACAATCCACTTTTCGTCGAATAATCAATATTTGCTATCTAACAATCCAATGCAATGGATAAACTTAAACCTTTTTTTCTAATATAGGTTGCCCATTGCAAAATATGGACATAGGGTAATTTTAAAAACAGGGAAAAAATGTTCTGTTCCCAAGGATACAACGGTTCATTTGTTCTCGGTAAATGTCTTGGTAGAAGTTACAGTTATTTCTTGGAATTGAGGTTTAGTAGTTTTTAAGTAAGTACGTAGCTCAATAAGGTATTTCCTTATCTGTCCAATTTCTAATGAATCAAGATAACCGTTTGTTTCGGCATAAGTAGTCGTTCGCTAATGAATTTGTCCAATTTCTAATGAATCAAGATAGCCATTTGTTCTGGTATAAGTACTCATTTGCTAACGAATAAGTTTTAATGCTATCCAATAACCATTCTTTTTTCAAATATTTTTACGAATACACTTTTTTGATGTCGAATTACTTTTTTTGGAGCTGCCATTTATAAATTAAAAAATCACTCATTGTTATAGCTGGATGTGAAGACATTTATTGTCCAAAACGAATTCTTTTTAATACATATTTATTTTCGAGCTATTCCTTCTCAAATAAAACATTATTGAGATAATTTGGTCCAAAAATGTCTTTATTGTTATTTAATTCAAATGAATTTGTTATTTATTTTATTCTGGAACATATTATTTTTCTAATAATATCTTTAAAATTTAGTAAATATTTATCATACTTCAATTTGAGAAAATGGCTGACCTTTGTAATTCCTACTCTTCAAATAAAAGCCATCGGCAACCTTTTTCTGAGAATACTCTGGAGAGCAAAAAAATTTTACAAATTATTTTCAGCGATGTATGGGGCCATCACCTATTTTGTCAATTGATAAAAGATTATATTATGTAGTTTTTGTTGATCAATTTACAAAATACATTTGGCTTACAAACTTAAAAATAAAAGTGAGGTCCAAAGAATTTTCTCTAAATTTAAACCCTTTTGTTGAAATTATGTTCATACAAAAATACTCTAAGTCTACACTGATGGCGGTGGTCAGTTTGAAGGTCAAGTCATTCCTTCACACCATTGGTATTGAACACCTTGTATCACCACCCTACATACCACAGAGAGTACCTATGGCTGAACATAGACATCAACACATCATTGAAACAACAAAAACCATTTTACACCAAGCCTCCATGCCTCCAATATTTTGGTCCTTTGCTTGTCAACAAGCCACATACTTGATTAATAGGCTGCCTACCCATACACTTTATTATGATCCTCTGTACCCACGATTATTTAGAGAAATTCCAAATTATCAATCCATATGTACTTTTGGTTGCCTATGTCACCTTGGCTTAAACCATATGTCTAACATAAACTAGAACCCAAGTCCACCCCTTCTGTTTACTTGGGCTATTCTAATACCGTCTCCAGAATTGTTGGAGACCCCTACTGCAGGTTCATCTTCTGGTCCTTCTTCAGCAGCAGTGCCAGCTACAACCACCGTCTCAGATTACCCCACACTAGCTATTGTTGTCCTACCTATAACACAACCATTAATCCAATACCAACATCGAAATCGACGCATCTAGAAAACCCTTTTATTTATACCTACACCAAATCCCTCACCATCCAGTCCATCTCACAATCATAACCAATCATCTACCATAGCTTCCACATATACCCAACAACCACCCATTCACCGTCCTATTACTCATTCACAAAACAATATCATCAAACCTAAGAAACCATTTGATAATCTTGTAATTTCGTTAACCGGACCTCTTCCCACTACTTATAACCAAGCCAAAAGAGTGTACACTGGAGAGAAGCGATGAAACTTGAGTTTGAAGCTTTAATGAAAAATCAGACATGGGAGCTTGTACAACCATCATCTTCTTAAAATATTGTTGATTGCAAATGCCTTTATCGTATCCAAACAAAATCAGATGGAAGTGTTGACATGTATAAAGCTCGGTTAGTTGCAACGGGTTTCACACAATGACCGAGTGTCGATTATCACTCTACATTTAGTCCAGTGGTAAAACCTGTTACTGTTAGAAACATTTTATCGCTTGCAGTTCAAAACAATTGGCATTTGCACCAACTGGATATGAATAACGAATTTCTTCAAGGACACCTTGAAGAAGATGTTGTCCAGTGGTAAAACCTATTACTATTAGACTTATTTTGTCACTTGCAGTTCAAAACAGTTGGCATTTGCACCAACTGGATGTGAATAACGCATTTCTTCAAGGACACCTTGAAGAAGATGTTTATATGTGTCAACCTCGTGATTATGCTCATCCTGATTTTCCTCATTACGTATGCAAATTGAAGAAAGCAATTTATGGACTTAAGCAGGCCCCTCGAGCTTGGTACTCTGAGTTAACATTATGTGTGCAAATTGAAGAAAACAATTTATGGACTTAAGTAGGCCCTTTGAACTTGGTGCTCTAAGTTAAAGTAATTCTTACTTCAGATTGGCTCTCAAAAGTCTAACTCTGACTCTTCTCTATTTATTTGTCATAAAAATGGAACAATGGTCTACATTCTTATATACATGGATGACATAATTATCATAGGATCAAACTCTGAGATTATCAAGAAAACTATCAAGCTTCTTTCGACCAGATTGTCTCTCAAAGACCTTGGACATCTCCATTACTTTTTGGGTATTGAAGTTCTTCACAATAAAGAAGGGATCGTTCTTTCTTAGGCCAAGTATATTTCTGATCTTCTTGCTGCCCATAAAATATCTGAGTGTAAACTAGTTACAAGTTCCATGAGTTCCACTGCCTCACTATCCTTAAAGGATGACACACCTCTGTCGGATGCAACTTTGTATCGCCAAGTACTTGGTAAGCTCCGGATGCCACTTTGTATCACCAAGAACTTGGTAAGCTCTAATATTTGTCATTCACCAAACAAGATATAAGCTCTGCAGTTAATAAATTATCTCAATTCATGCATGCTCCTACACAAACACACTGGTCCTTTGTTAAGAGTCTCTTATGATAACTCCAGCATACCAAAAATCATAGCTTACAGATAACGAGCAAGACACATCCTGGATTGTTCATGTATTCAGATGCCGATTGGGCTGGTGATATTAATAACAGAAACTCAATGTCTGGGTATATCCTGTACCTTGGTGCAAATTCTATTAGCTGGTAATCCAAGATGCAACACACTATTGCGCGATCCTCCACTGAAGTAGAGTATCATGCAGTAGCGTCTGCACTTGCTGAGGTCAATTGGGTTCAAAGCTGCCTGATCCACCCATAATCTATTGTTATAATGTTGGTGCTACTTGTCTTTATCAAAATTCGGTGTTACACAATAGAATGAAACACATTGAAATAGATTTTCACTTTGTTAGAGATCGGGTGCAAAGAAAATAGGTGCTTGTTCTACATTTAATGTTGCTGATCAATGCGCAGACATACTTACAAAGCCTTTGCTCGTCTGCTTTTTCATCAACATTTGTCCAAGTTAAAGGTTATCAATCCCACCTTCAACTTGGGGGGCATATTGGGGCATGACTGATTCTGCAATATCTTGATTGATTCATGATCGATTCAGCAGTATCTTGATTGATTCTGCAGACTAATTCTGCAGATCTTCTTTCTTTCATTTGCACATAATTAGACTAATTCTTTCCTTCGGTTTTGATGTGTAATTTTCTGTGTCACTCCTTCCCTAGAAGGACAGTGCAAAGTGCCAAGTTCGATCATGAACTTAGGGAAGCCTGCTAGCATTCGGCCACTTGTGATTGGTATATTCTTGTAAATCTTTCAGCAGTTCACTGGAATAAATGCTATAATATTTTTACGCGCCTGTCATGTTTCAGACTATGGGTTTCAAGGAATAGTTAATGTTGACAACACATTCATTTCGATCTACCTTGTTGACAAGGTTGGAAGGAGAAAATTGCTCCTCCAAGCTTGTTTCCAAATGTTGGTTTCTCAATTTGCAATCAGAGCAATTTTGGCAACAAATTTGTCAGAGACAAGAACGTTGAACAAGACATTGCATCAGTCATGGTGTTTCTGGTTTTTATATATGTTATATCGTTCGCGTGGTCATGGGGACCTCTTGGTTGGTTAATTCCGAGTGAGACATTCCCAATGGAAAGAAGGACAACTGGTTTTGCATTCGCAGTCAGCACAAACATGATCTTCACTTCTCTCATTGTACAAGTTTTTCTTGACTATACTTTGCACAATGCAAGCCTACATTTCTTTTTCTCTTGTTAGATCATTGTCATGGGACTTTTCGTCATCTTCTTATTGCCTAAAACGAAGGGAGTACCTATTGATTCCATGGTCGAAAGAGTCTGGATGCATTACCCTATTTGGAAGAGGCTCTT
>DF366451.1:4048-23084 GCA_000787875.1 Solanum virginianum
TTACACTTGTTTTTTTTTTTATAAATTTTTGATGGGAATTGAAATTCTCAAAAAACTGCGAAAATGTACAGGTCCATGCCCCTGGCGCGCCGCGGACTAGTGCATCAGTTTTCAAACTTTTTCTTCTAATTTCGAGAAGGATATTTTAGTCATTCTCAACCTATTTTTAAGTCCCAAAAGATGTTTTTAAGTATTAATTCGTACGAAAGGGTTTCAAAATCCATATTTTTCCTAAGTCTAAACTACGTTCTGAAAGAAGGGGAAGAAGAAAGAGTTGAGGGTTTCAAGTCCAAGTCTAAGTTCTTGAAGAAAGAGTCAGTAATTCATCATCCCAGATATGTAAAGGCTACTCAGAGCATGAAATTGTTCTCTCATGTGCCCCATGATTGAATTAGGATAAATAGTAAAATGTAATGGGTCTTGTTGTGAATTCTTGAAGTAATCTTGAAAACTATCTTTAGTTATTACTAAAGTTCTTGAATTTGATCATCATACTCTTAACAATCTATTTCATGTATTATTGTGTGATTATGTATTTACCCTACATGAATACTCTATAAAAGATTTCAAGAATGAACTTAGGGGTAATGTCTAGAGCTTTGACTGTCTGACTGTATTGATTGATGTGGTCTTGGTCTTGAGATGAGTGTGTTGATAGCTGGAGTTGATGGGATTAGTGTCCTTAAAATGTAAATGAGGTTGAACCTTAGCTCTGAGAGGAAGAATTTATTCCTTGAGTTGATAGACTGTCAGATAAGACGAGGTCCCTGCCTGTAGAGGGGGTTGGTTGTATAACCAACCTGATGATGATAGATTTATGAGCATATCGAGTCCTGAGAGGAGTATTAACACCGAAATAGGTAAGGTGAGTTCCAGTCGTACTCATTAACTATGTGGCCAGCGTAGAAGAGGATTGGACTGTGAAAGCGAATGCTTCCTTTGTCCCGTAGAGGACTTGATAGATTTCTTTAGGATCTCCGACAAACTCGTCCTTTATCCCGGAAAAATACTGGACAGATGTGGCAATGACATCTCTTCAGTGTATCATCGTTGGCTCATAGGTGGTGATTGTCGGTTATAGAAACTCCCAGATAGGTTTCACGATGATAGTACTCGTAGATTGATTGATAGTTTGATGTCTTGATAGATAGCAATGTGATAGAGTCCTGTTCCTTACTCCGAGTGAGGTTGAGTGATTGATGAGCTGATGTCATTATACATTGTATAGCTTTATTATTTACTTTAGCTCATTTTACATACAATACATTCCACGTAGCAATGCCTCTTTTGGCGCTGCATCATTTTATGATGTAGATTCTATAGACAAAGAACTTCAGCAGCCTAATCCTTGAGGTTCAGAGATTTGTGATTGCCAAACTTGGTGAGTCCTCCCCTGCTTTCGGAGGACATATTTATTCTTCATTATCTATTTTGATGTCTTTTATCTTGATTGTGGTAGTCATGGGCTATCATGGTACCTTCTTAGACACTAGCTGTAGAGGCTTCATAGACACAGACAGTTGATAGTTGATGTTAGAGGTTTTGCTCTGTTTCTTATTCATATTGAGACTGTTTCTTTATTTTATCCTGTGTGATAGACAGGATAATAGACTTTTGATAGTCTGTAGCCCACTAATAGTTAGAATATTCTTATTATCTTCCGTTAATGAAGTATTGAACGAATGCAATGAGGCTAGGTGGTTCGCTTGGGGACTAGCAATACTCTCCGAGTTCCAGTTACACCTAGGGTACCTTCCGGGGTGTGACAAACTTAGTATGAGAGCACAAAGTTCGAGTGTCCTAGGGATTCTATGAAGTCGTGTCTAGTAAAGTCTTATTTATGGGTGTGTTGTGTACCACACTTCATTAGAAGGCGACTATAGGACATTAGGAAGTGTTACCCTTCTTCTATGATCTGGATTCGTGCAATAGAGTTTAACTTCATGGAAATCTCATTTTAACTTGTGCATTACACGTTTACAGAAAATGCCGCCAAAGAGAACAGCCCGGAGAGATGCCGCAGGCTCAACTGCTGAGAACACCCAACCTGAGGTCCCGGTCCAGCCAGAGGCTAGGAGACGGGGATGGCCTGTTAGGACTGCTGAGGTCCCATAGGCACCCCTGCTCTACGCCAGCCAGCTCCCACTACAGAGGCAAAGTTTAGGGGAGCGATCACCATGCTGACTCAATTTGTGGCCTCCCAAGGAAACAATTAGGGTTCACAAGCTCCTAGTTCTAGCTTACAGGAGCCTTCAGCTACAACTCAACTTAGAGATTTCTCGTGGAAAAACCCGTTGATGTATACGGGGTCAAAGATGGAAGAGGACCCGCAGAACTTTATTGATGGGATATATAAGGTCCTAAAAGTGATGTATGCTGACGGGATTAAGAGAGTTGAGCTTGCCTCCTACTAGCTAAAGGATGTTGCTAATGTGTGGTATAATCAATGGGAGGAGAGTAGAGCTGAGAATGCAGAGCCTGCAGCATGGGAGGAGTTTGAGACAGCCTTCCTTGACCACTTCTTTCCTCAAAAGTTGAGGGAGGTGAAGGTAGATGAGTTCGTGAATCTGAACCAAGAAGTGATGATTGTGAAGGAGTATAGCCTTAAGTTTATTAATTTGTCCAGGTATGCTCCAGAGATGTACAAGACATAAGGGCAAGGATAAGGAATTTTGTGTCTGGTCTGGGCAGACATATGGAGAAAGAGTGTAAGGCAGCTTTGCTGATTCCTGACATGGACATCTCCAGAATTATGGTGTATGCTCAACAGACAAAGGAGGACAAGAAGTGGATAGGGAGGAGCAGATGAACAGAAAAGCAAAATCAGCTAGGCATGAGCCTAGCCAGCAGAGGCAGAATAAGGGCGACAAGTCCTATTTCCAAAGGAGATCATCTCATCACCCCTTTGATAACAAGTGCGCCTGTTCATCCAAACAGGTATAATCAGAAATCTCATGTTTACCAGAACTACAGGGCTTATGGTACCCAATCTTAGGCTAGTGTGACCCAAAGTGCGAGGGGAAAGCCACCTTGTGACAAGTGTGGTAAGCTTCATCTAGTTAAGTATCGCGTGGGGAGAGATATTTGTTATTCATACGGACAAGATGCTCACTTCAGTTATGAGTGTCCAAAGAGGAGGCGAGGTGAGGGGAGCAGCAAACCACGGTCATCCGTAGCCTCTCCAGCGGGCAATCAACAGAAGAGTGATACTACTGGTACAGGAGGCGGGATGAAACACCTTTATATCATGGGTAACCGACAGGATCAGGAGGCTACATCAGATATTGTCATGGATATACTTCGAGTCTTGACCTTTGATTGTTATGCATTGCTTGATCCGGCTGCCGCTTTGTCTTTTATGACTGCTTATGTGGCTAGTAAGTTTGGGATTCTTCCAGAGTATCTGCTTGAACCTTTTTCTGTTTCCACTTCTACTGGCGAGTCTATTTTAGCTGAGAGAATTTACAAGGATTGTGCAGTGTCCATCTATCATAGATGCACGTTAGCTAATTTGGTAGAATTGGAGATGGTAGATTTTGATGTAATAGTTGGGATGGATTGACTTCATGCCTATTATGCTTCTATTGACCATAGAACCTGGATTTTTAAGTTCCAATTTCCTAATGAGCCTGTTCTAAAGTGGAAGGGGAGTGTTGTTGCACCTAAGGGCAAATTTATTTCTTATCTTAGAGCTAGAAAGTTGATCTCCAAAGGTTGTATTTACCACCTCGTGTGAGTCAACTCCGATGAGATTGAATCTGCTACTCTTGAGTTCTTCCCGATTGTGAATGAGTTTCCTGATGATCTACCTAGAGTCCCTCCTGATAGGGAGATTGACTTCGGGATTGATGTTCTTCCCAAGAACAAACCCATTTCAATTCCACCTTATATGATGGCCCCTGCAGAGTTGAAAGAATTGAAAGAACAATTGAAAGACTTGTTAGAAAAAGGTTTCATAAGGCCTAGTGTCTCTCCTTGGGGTGCTCCTATCCTGTTCGTGTGTAAGAAAAAGAGATCTCTCAGAATGTGTATAGACTACCGATAGTTGAACAAGGTCATAATAAAGAATAAGTATCAACTTCCTAGGATAGATGACATCTTTGACCAACTTCAGGGTGCTACTTACTTCTCCAAGATAGACCTCAGATCGAGTTACCATCAGTTGAAGGTGAGGGAAAGTGACATTCCTAAGACAGCTTTTAGGATACTATATAGCTACTTTGAATTCTTGGTGATGTCCTTCGGGTTGATGAATGCACCTGTAGCTTTCATGGAATTGATTAACAGGGTATTGAGATTGTATCTTGATATGTTCGTGACCGTGTTTATTAATGATATTTTGGTGTATTCAAAGGATGAAAGGGAGTATGCTAATCACCTTAGAGTTGTTTTGTAAATGCTCAAAGACCATGAGTTGTATGCAAAATTCTCGAAAGTGTGAGTTATGGCTCAAGCCCGTGGCTTTCTTGGGCCATGTTGTTTCGGGAGATGGTATTCGGGTGGATACTCAGAAGATTAAAAAGGTTAAGAACTGGCTGAGACCCACCTCTCCGACAAAAATAAGAAGTTTCTTGGGGTTGGCAGGGTACTATTGCAGATTTATTGAGGGCTTCTCTTCTTTTTCAACACCATTGACTAAGCTAACTCAGAAGAAAGCCAAATTTCAGTGGCCTGAGGAATATGAAAAGAGTTTCCAAGAGTTGAAGATTAGATTGACTACAACACCAGTTTTGACTTTGCCCGACAGGACGGGAGACTTCGTGATATATTGTGATACATCCAGAGTTGGATTTGGTTGTGTGCTTATGCAGAGAGGGAAGGTGATAGCTTATGCTTCCAGACAACTTAAGATCCATGAGAAGAATTATCTGACTCATGATCTCGAGTTGGCAGCGGTGTTATTCACACTTAAGATTTGGCGTTATTATTTGTATAGAGCGGATGTGGACATGTTTACTGACCACATGAGCTTGCAGTATGTATTCAGCTAGAAGGAGCTCAACCTGCGATAGGAGGTGGTTAGAGTAGCTTAAGGATTATGACATGAGCATTCTCTACCACCGAGGTAAGGTTAACATTGTTGTCGATGCTCTTAGCAGGATGTTTATGGATAGCATTGCCCATATAGAAGAAGGGAAGAGAGAATTAGCTAAGGAGGTGCATAGATTGGCTCGACTGGGAGTGCAACTTGAAAAAAACAATGAAGGCGGGGTTAATGTTCAAAATGAGTCTGTTTCATCCTTAGTGTCAGAAGTGAAGGAGAAGCAAGACCAAGACCCTGTCTTATTCCAATTGAAAGAAGTGGTACACAAGTAGAAGGTGATGGTTTTCTTCAAAGGGGGAGATGGGGTGTTGAGATACCAGGGTAGATTGTGTGTGCCCAACGTTGACGGTGTTCGAGAGAGGCTCATGGCTAAAGCTCATAGCTCCAGATACTCCATCCATCCTGGTTCTACTAAGATGTACCACCACTTGAGAGAAGTCTATTGGTGGAATATAATGAAGAGGGACATTGTTGAATTTGTCTCTAAGTGTCCTAATTGTCAACAGGTCAAGGTAGAATATCGGAGACTATGTGGGTTAGCTCAGAATTTTAAAACTCCAGAATGGAAGTGGGAGATGATCAACATGGATTTCATTACCAGTTTACCAAGATTTCGAAATTAGCATGATTCGATATGGGTGATCATTGATAGGATGACTAAATTAGCCCACTTTTTGGCAGTCAAGACCACTAATACGACTGAGGAGTATACTCAATTGTACATTCGTGATATTGTAAGGTTGCATGAGGTTCCCTTTTCCATCATCTCGGATAGAGAATCTTAATTCACCTCTCAATTTTGGAGATCTATTTAGAAAGGATTGGGTATAAAAGTACATCTGAGCACAACTTTTCACCCTCAGACAGATGGGCAGGCAGACTCAGACTTTAGAGGACATGTTAAGAGCTTGCGTCATCGACTTCAAGGGTAATTGGGACGACTATCTACCCTTGATTGAGTTTGCGTACAACAATAGCTACCATGTTAACATCCAGATGGCTCCCTATGAGGCACTATATGGGAGGAGATGTAGATCACCAATTAACTGGTTTAAGGTTGGTGAAGCTGAGTTGATCAGAGCCGACCTTGTCTACTAATCTATTGAAAAGGTGAAAGCCTTCAGACAGAGGTTGAAGATAACACAAAGTCGTGAAAAGTCTTACACAGACGTGAGGAGAAGAGACTTAGAGTTTGAGGTGGATGATTTGGTGTACTTGAAGGTGTCACCTATGAATGGCGTCATGAGGTTTGGTAAGAATGGGAAGTTGAGTCCACGTTATTTTGGACCATATCAGATTGTGAGGAGGATTGAGAAGGTCACTTATGAGTTGGACTTGCCTTTCGAGCTAGATGGAGTTCACCCGGTGTTCCATGTGTCAATGTTGAAGAAGTGTTTGGGAGATCCTGCCTTAGCAATCCCTGTTGAGAGAATGGGAGTGAAAGATAGTCTATCTTACAAAGAAATTCCAGTCCTAATCCTTTATCGACAAATTCATAAACTGAGGAACAAAGAAATAGCCTCCGTCAAGGTTCTATGGAGGAGTCAATTTGTTGAGGAACCTACGTGAGAAGCTGAGGAAGTGATGAAACTCAAATACCCGCACCTATTCGTGTCAAATGATGATGATGTTGAAGGTAATGTCCCTATTCTTAATGTTATTGAAATTCCTTTCTTGAGTTGATGTGTTAATTTTATTTTTGAATCTAAGATAAAATTGTAGAAAGTGATGAATAGTTGAGAGTTTGACAGTTCCCGTGTGAGGAAGGAGATGAGTTTTGAGGTTACTTATGCTTCTATTCGACCTTTACTCATCATTTGAGTACGAATAATCCCAAGGGGGAGATGATGTAACACCCCCCCGATTTAAGAGCAACGGGAGCGAAAAATAATTTTTGCTAATAAATGCCGGATAGTATTGATCCACGCCCCTGGCGCGACGCGGAGGGGGCGCGAACTTACACTTGTCTTTTTTGTTATAAAGTTTTGACAAGAATTGAAATTGCAGTATGTATTCAGCTAGAAGGAGCTCAACCTGCGATAGGAGGTGGTTAGATTACTTGTCTTTTTTGTTATAAAGTTTTGACAAGAATTGAAATTCTCAAAAAATTACGAAAATGTACTAGTTCGCGCCTCTGGCGCATCGCTGACTAGTACATCAGTTTTCAAACTTTTTCTTCTAATTTTGGGAATGGTATTTTGGTTATTTTTAATCTATTTTTAAGTCCCAAAATGTGTTTTTAAGTATTAATTTGTGCGAAAGGGTTTCAAAACCCATATTTTTCCTAAGTCTAAACTACGTTCTGAAAGAAGGGGAAGAAGAAAGAGTTGAGGGTTTCAAGTCCAAGTCTAAGTTCTTGAAGAAAGAGTCAGTAATTCATCATCCCAGGTATGTAAAGGCTACTCAGCATGGGATTGTTCTCCCATGTGCTCCATGATTGAGTTAGGATAAATAGTAGAATGTAATGGGTCTTGTTGTGATTTTTTGAAGTAATCGTGAAAACTATCTTTAATTATTACTAAAGTTCTTGAATTGATGATCATCGTACTCTTAACAACCTATTCCATGTATTATTGTATGATTATGTATTTATCCTACATGAATTCTCTATAAAGGATTTCAAGAATAAACTTAGGGGTAACGTCTAGAGCCTTGACTGTCTAACTGTATTGATTGGTATGGTATGGGTCTTAAGATGAGTATGTTGATGGCTGGAGTTGATGGAATTAGTGTCCTTAGAGTCTAAATGAGGTTGAACCTTTGCTTTGAGAGAAAGAATTTATTCCTTGAGTTGATAGATTGTCAGATGAGAGGAGGTCCCTGCCTGAGGGTAGGTTGGTTGTATAACCAGCCTGATGATGATAGATTTATGAGCATATCAAGTCTTGAGAGGAGTATTAGTACCACAATGGGTAAGAGTGAGTTCCACTCGTACTCATTAACTAGTGGCCAGTGTAGGATAGGATTGGACTATAAAAGCGGATGTTTCCTTTATCCCGCAGAGGACTCGACAGATTTCTTGAGGATCCTCGATAGACTCATCCTTTACCTCGGTAAGCTACTGGATGGATATGGCAGTGACATCTCTTCATTGTATCATCATTGACTCATAGATAGTGATTGTCGGTTATAAAAACTCCCAGATAGGTTTCATGCTGATAGTACTCCTACATTGATTGATAGTTTGATGTTTTGATAGATAGTGATGTGATAGAGTCCTGTTCCTTACTCCGAGTGAGGTTGAGTGATTGATGAGCTGATGTCATTGTACATTGTATAGTTTTATTATTTACTTTAGCCTGTTTTACATACAGTACATTCCACGTACTAACTCTTCTTTTGGCGCTACATCATTTTATGATGCAGATTCTGTAGACAAAGGAATTCAGTAGCCTAACCATTGAGGTTCAAAGATTCGTGATTTCCAGACTTGGTGAGTCCTCCCCTGCTTTCGGAGGACATATTTATTCTTCACTATCTATTTTGATGTCTTTTATCTTGATTATGAAGTCATGCCCTGTCATGGTACCTTCTTAAACACTAGCTCTAGAAGCTTCATAGACACAGACATTTGATAGTTGATGTTGGAGTTGTTTCTCTGTTTCTTATTCATATTGAGATGTTTCTTTATTTTACCCCGTGTGATAGACAGAATGATAGACTTTTGATGGTCTGTAGCCCACTGATAGTTAGAATATTCTTATTATCTTCCGCTAATGAAGTGATTGAATGAATGTGATGAGGCTAGGTGGTTCGCTTGGGGACTAACAATAGTCTCCGAGTGTCAGTTACGCCTAGGGTACCCTCCCCGGGCGTGACAGTCTTGGTTTAGGAGCTAAGCATCGAGTCTTGAGCCAGACGAAGGTCATGGTCGAGTTCAGAGTCGAATCCTAGATCGAGAGTCAAGTTTTGAATTAGAAATTGAGTTTTGGGCCAATTTAAGGTCAAGAGTTAGTTATCCAGTATCAATTCAAGGTCATGATCAACAGTCGAGTCGAAGGTAGAAAGTGGGTACCTGGTTGTGGTCGGGATTAAGAGTTTGGTCCTAAATATTGGGTTGGGGACAAAACTCGAGTCAGGGTCGCGAGCCGGGTTTAGGTCAGGGGATCTGAATTTTGATGCTAAGTACATGCAAGATGTAACTCCTTACTCTAACCCGACACCCAACTACATACCTACAACCTGAGACTCGACCTTGACCCCAATTCTTAGAATTTCGGACCTTAACCTTGGATCTGACCCGCAAACCTTGATCTACATTCTAACCTTGTCTCCCGATCCTAAATCCCGATTGATCACGACCTGACTCCTAGACTCAACTCCTAATATGAAATGCAAGATCTAACCCTCAAATCTAACTTCTAACCTTGACTCTTGACCTTAACTCGATCCGACTACCACCCCAACTTTCAATTATAATATTTTCAGGTTCAACATCATAGTATTTTTTGAGATTATTTTAAAGATTTTTTCTTACTAATAAAACATCAAAAAATATTTAAAAACTTACTTATTTTTTAAGAAAATATTTTCTAGAAAAAACACATCCTTTCATACCACTCCTTTAGAAAAGCAATTTTAGCAAATAAATGGGCTTTGGGATATTGGGAGTAGAAAAGACTTATTTGCTTCATGTATTTGTACCAACTATATGAGTTTGCTGTGGTTAAAAATAAAATTGAAGTGAAACCTATTCAATTAACTATGATTAAAGGTGTGTTCAATACAGAGTTCTTCATAAAATGTTTTCTTATATTTGGTTAGTCAAAAAGAATTTAAAAATATATTTTCTAGGAAAATAAGTTAATTTCTTATAAATGAGGAAAATGATTTTTCTAATAAAAGTAGAAAACAAATTCTATAAGTGATATTCCATATTGATTGTATCCTCCCCACTCCCCACCCCGCCTACTCCACATCTCTACCTCAATACCCAACTCTATATCTCTGAATATTTTTCTAGATTATGTATAAATATTTTTTTTATCTACTTATTTTAAGAGAATATTTTTTGGTTCGTTTATGTACATATTTTTGAAGAATTTGCCAAGGCACGAGACAAAGAGCATGAGTATGATAGTTATGTATTGATGGAACCAAGAAAACAAACTCTTGTTTTTTACCATCTGTCCCTTCTTACACTGAAAATGACATATCGAATCCTCATTTAATTGAACGCCAAATTATACCCATTTATCACCCTTTTCTTACGTCTTCTTTCAAAACCAATTGCCTCCTCTTTTATCTATAAATAATAACCACACATCCATTTAATTATTTCTCTTGTGATGAAGAAAACATGGTGCCTATAGTAGTTTTTCATCATCTCATTCAAGGTGATGGTGATGATGACGATGATAAAATGAGCCAACAATCTCATGACTACTTATCTTGAAGCATGAAACGGTGTTATCCTTCCTGAGCTTATTCTTCTTACATTTTTTTCTCATCTTTTCTAACTTTAGAGGGACGGTTCGAGTTTTCTTGACCTTGCAAGTCCGAGGTCATCTCATATAACCCTCAAAGTGGCAAAGTTGTCACAATTCTCGTCTCTTTTCTATCCCTCCTGAGCTTTTATTTTTTTTTTTCAATGCTAAACCTTGGCTAGCTAGCTAAGATTGGGCTATATATGTCACTTGTATTTCATATATGTTATGTAGATACGTACTTGTTCTTGTGCCTTTTGGTGTATGCTAAGGTTTCTTTGTATGTATCGAAAACGCCGAGATGTAGTGTATAAATATATAATTTATTTTACAATTTCTCTTTTGTTTATGTTCTTCCAATTGAAATTTCGAGATTCAAACTTCTAAAATTTGATGTAAATTCAGAAGCTTTAATTTTTTTGGAACTATGTAAAAGTACTACAAAACATAATAATTAACAACTTAAAATACTTTAAGTAAATATAGAGAGATTTAAATTAAAGATAAACTTGGTTGCAAATATAAATTTGATTACTCTTGAAGTTCAGTTGTCGCATAAATTAGAAAGGAATCAGTAATAAGTTCCATTTGTCGTTTAGGTTTTTTCTCTTCAATAATAGCAAAAGGATCAGCTTTTTAGTCAATTTATTCCAGCATAAAAGAATTAAAATGCCAACTTCTTATTCCTTTTGCATGTGTTGGCTTCTTGTACAGGGACCCAAAACTGTACTAGTATGTCTTGGAAGATGGCTTATTGGTATAGTAAAAGTGAATCATGGAAATAATAGTTGTTGTCCCACTTTATTCAAACAGTAATACAAACAGTAAATAATGAAAACGAAATTATAAAATTATCTGAGTTCATAAAATTTACTGTGTGTCCGTAAGGAATTTAATCCCCTCAATGTATTCGAAGTTGTAGACTATTTTCTCCTAAGATAAAACAGATACTCTATTATAAAAGCAGCGATACCTTAAACTTTTATAACTTCGACGAACTCAAAGAACCAACAATGGCTTCACACGCATACTTGAATTTTGTTAGATTGACGTTTCAACTACAGGGCAGTACACTAGAAGTAACAGAAACAAGACGTCCAACAATGGAATGATACATAACATTCAAATAAACTGTACACCAAGTTAAGATAAGCTCTTTACGATATGCTTAAACACAACTTTTAGCTCAAGCTCCACCACGATACAATTATTGAAAAGATAGCCTTTATTCCGATCACACAATTGAGGCAGAGGCATAAATAAATTTTATACATAAACTATCACTTATTAGTTTGAGAAATAAACCTCTATCTTTTATTTCACTCTCACCATGGTGTGTGTACTATACTCTCTCTTTTATTTTTTAAAAAGTATCACATCACACCGACAAAACATTCCATCTTGGCAAAATATAAATAAATTATAGTATTAGTTAAAATTAAAGTGTTATATTTTCTTACCCCACCCTACCATTTCCTCTCACTGAATAGTAATCTACATATTATTTTAATTTTTTTAGAAAAAATAATTCTACGCTACCCACTTAATCCTCCACTTTTGTTTTTTTTATTATTTTTAGAAAATTATTTTTTATTTATTGCAAAATCAACTTTTAAATAAATTTTTTATTTCTATTATATTTGATAAACAAGTAGAAAAAAAATATTTTTCTAAAAATATGTGTACATATTTATAAAAAAAAATTTTAAAAAATAAATAAATTAGGAGCGGAGGATTAAATGCAGATGGGATCGAATTTTATTTATTTAAAAAATATCAATTTTTTTTAGGTAGAAGTGAATTAGGGGCTGGAGTTTGAACTTTTAAAAAATATTTTATAAAAGAGATTCTAGAAAATAAAAAGGGGGGGGNTTAAAAAGTTTTGTCAATGTGGCATGGCACATGACAAAGTTTTCTCCCATAAAAGAGAGAGTGTATTACACACACCACTAAGGGCTCCACACCCATGTTCGTGGAGCTTAGACTCCCTTTCCCTCTGCGTTTGCGGACTTATCCCTATGTTCGTGCAGCATATTTTATCCCTGATCAGTTTTTAGCCAAGGAAATACCATTTTATACCATTTCAATATTTCAAGCTTCTTGAGGCGATTTTAATGAGGATTTTTGCGGAGAACTCTTGGGTAAGTGTTCCTTCAAATTAATTAATTTTCATTACTTTTATCGTGATTTTGTGTTGAATTTCATGATTTTGAATGTTGGAAATTGGGGATTTCGGGTTTTTGAATTGGAAACTTTAATTGATGGTTTCTCCCTCAATTTTAGTGGAATTTTCACCCACGAACTCCGTTTCTTGCGTTGAATCATAATATCTGATCAATTTTCAGATTCAAAAACTTCAAATTTTAGCCTTAATTTTGATCATTTTATCTCTAAGCCTAATTTGTGCCAATATGAGTATCAAAATTCATCTCTTGACGCGTAGTATCTATGTTTTTATGGCGGATGGTTGATTTGATGATCGATTTGAGGCTTGGGTTGATCAAAAACTTTGGTTTGAGTGCGATTTCGACATCGAGGTACTTTCGACTAACCTTTTTGGGACTGGATATGAGCTATTCAATATGTTTATGTGATAACTGTAAAATTTAGCCCGTTTCACGAGTTATTGGATTGATATGATAGAATTTTGGTGAAATTGCAATATCGATTATGTTAGATTTGGAGTAAATTGTGACTTTGTTGGTAAATTAAGACATATTCTTGAGAATTGAAATGTTTTGGATATTATTTGCATTAGTAATGTTTGTATTAGTCATGTTTACATTAATTATGATGAGATATTTCTTGTGCATTTTTAATTTGATATATTAAAAACAACATGCATTGCACAAGTTTTTTTTAAAAAATATTTATTACAAAAATATTATCCACAAATATGATGAGAAAGATGTAAAAACAGTTATAAGGACAATTGGATCTTTTAATCATACTAATATATACATTAAATCCCCTTGTACCTACAAATTGATGGTATTAATAACCAAACTTTAATACACAATAAAGTGTATAACTAATGTTATACATAGAAAGAAAAATTGTATCAAATAAAGTACTTCTAATTTTTGCTAATACACTCTCTCTTGCACATTGACAACTTGTCCAAAAACATAGCGGTTGGCAAGGAAGAGAGGCAAAAATTTACCCGCACCTAGTGTTCACATCCAATCAAAGAAAACAAGACATGTACCAATTACCGTTGGGAGACTCATAGCTACTAATAATGTGTAAGCCAAGTTAAGACAAGCTCTTTACGCTATGCTTAAACAGAACTTTTAGCTCAACCTCCACCACAATACAATCGTTGACAAGATAACCTTTGTTCTGATCATGTAACTGAGTTAAAGGCATAAAGTCTGGAAAACCCCAACCCTGGCTGGTAGTCGAAAACCAAAGACAATCTGTAAAAAGTAAAATGAAAGAACGGGAAATAAGAAACTACCAGATGCAAAAAAGAGTAGCTATTGAATTATAGTGGTATTATCATGCAAAAATTCCATACGAAAACTTGCCACTGATACAAATAGATAGAAAAAATAAACATTTTCCTTACAAGATGGTTTTTTGCATCCACCATTTATCTGATATTTGAGTCTTATGCTGCAATTTGCCGTCACTTTTTCATGGCGATCAAAGTCCTTAGCATTAACATAATTTAGGTATATTGAGATATCAAATCCCTTACTGTTCGCATTGCCTTTTGGAAACAGCCAGAGCTTCCTACACAAGATATAAAAACAAGGATTCAGAGGCAAATATATTAAAAACAAATGATGGTACGATAGAATTGTCACGCCCCGGGAGAATACCCTGGATATGACTGACACTCGAAGACTATTACTAGTCCCCAAGCAAATCACCTAGTCCCATTGTCATCGCTCAACCCATTCATCAGCGGAAGGAATAATAGAATGATAATAAATGTTATTATCTATGTGGGCTCAACCTATCAACATCAATCTATCAGACGAAAATGGAATAGATAACAAAGGTCTCAATATAAAGAAAGGAAGAGGGACAAGAATCCCCAACATCAACATCACATCTATATCTATTAAGCCTCTATAACTAACATCTATGAAGCTACCATGACAGGCCATGGATCCCACAATCAAAGAAATACTGACATAAAGATAATTAGATAATCATCCTCCAAATGCTGGGAAGGACTCACCATGGTCTGGAATCGAAGCTCTGAACCTCAAGGATTGGGTTATTGAAGTCCTCTGTCTACAGAATATGCATCATAAAACGATGCAGTGCCAAAGGAGCATTAGTACGTGGAATGTACTGTATGTAAAACGGGCTAAAGTAAAAGGAACAACATAGCAGTCATTCATCCTCACCTCAGAGTAAAGGACATGACTCTATCACCTCACTATCCATCAACACATCAAACAATCACATCACATCGGAGTTCTATCATCGTGAACCTATCTGGGAGTTTCTTGTACCTATAACCAAGATGACTTTAATCTCTTATTTTTTGAGCCGGTGATGGTACAACGAAGCAGTACCTTGCCGGGGTAAAAGGGCGTACATCAGGGGGTTTATAATAATAGTAAGTCCTCTTTTGGGACTAAGAAAACATCCATTCTCACGGTCCAATCCTCTACTACGCTAGCCACGTAGGTAATGAGTGCAAGTGAGACTCACTCTTACTCATTTTCGATGCTTAATACTCCTCCCAGAACTCGACATGCTCATAAGTCTATCAATTCATCAAGGGTTCCCATCACTCAACTGTTACGGGCAAGACTATCTTTTCAAATTCAAGAGAATATATTCATCTGACTCTACCAGTATAATTTCAGCTATCACAGTCATCAGCACTCATCACCTCAGGACTCAGACTCAAACAAATATCACATTCAAATAATCAAGGCTCTAGACATCCCTTAAGTTTATTATTCAAGTGTTTACAAAGAGAATTTGCAAGAGTTAAATCATAATCACATATTAATGAAGATATACAGTAAAAATTGTAAGTGATGATCATCAATTTAGGAAGTAAAGTATAGTTTAAAGCATAAAATCAATAACTCAAGATAATATTCAAGAATTACATGTTAAAATCAAGAAACTTTCAAAAATCACAATTTAAGACCTTTTAAGGATCAATTATGCGTCCTAACTCTACCTTGGGCACATGAAAGAACAATCTCATGCTTTTGGGTAGCCTTTACATACTTGAGAACGAAGAATTTTGAATTCTCCTCTGAAACCCTCACTTTCCTCTCCTCTTCTTTTCTCTGGCTTGCGTAGAAATAAGACTTAGAATATTTTTGGGTCTTAAAACCCTCTTTTTTACGAAATATACTTCAAAAATTGACTTGGGGATATAAAAATATAGCGGGAAGGACGAAATTCCCCTTCTCGAATTAAATGAAAAAATTACCTTCCCCACACACTAGTGTAAATATACACTTTTTCGCAAAATTTTGATTTCCATCGAATTTTTGAAAAACAACAAAATGTGGTTCTGCGTCCTCTCCAAGTCGCGGAAGGGGCGCGGAAACCTCACTATTTTAAGCTCACTTTGAAAAAATTAATTCGCATTTTTTCGCGTTAAAGCCGAGTCGAGACCATTTTCCGACTCAATTTTTCATATTGATCGCAAATCCGGTCTCGAATTTTCCATCAGACCTTAGGAAGACACGTTATGCACACGATCAAGTTTAGAGCATTTTAGTAATTTAACGGGGCGTTACAGGAACAATGTATACAACGTACAATTATGCCCAAAGGTGATGAAGGAAGTATACCATTTGTAACCTTCCACAGTGAATTCTTCATAAAGCCAATCTTGGTCAAGTTCAGAGAAATTACAGATCTTCCATTTACGCTTAAATGAGCCACTAGATTTCACCATGGACAAACATTCACCAATTGCTTGCTTTTGGACAACAAATGTCTCTGCTCCAAGCACACATTTGTCGTCAACAAGGTATCCATTCGATGCCTCTTTGAATGTGTTGTGAGAGAGAAATTTGGAAAATCCCCACAAGGACTTGATAGGTTGAAAGCGCCGTATTTTTCCTAAAATAAGGCATTTTAGCATCATAATTCTGCTGATCAGCTTATCATCAATACTATTTCAAAATAACCATATAATTAACCAAAATGATTAGTTGATATATGTTAAGAAAGAAATAATATGTATAACACACTAATATTGTACCTCGCACTGAAAGATAATTGTCACGAAGCTGATTGAAGACAAAGAAGGTAAATATAGCATTGACCTCCCAACCAAGGTAGGGGAACTTGTCCCTGAAATGGCCAAGTAAACTGAAATACGTCCACTTCCATTTTCATGAGAGTTCCCATCAGGATAAATAATCATTTTCCTGTATCAAGTCCATAAAATCCATTATAATTCAGATCATTTATGCTAAAACCCACAATTAGGGTATGAATTGTCTTGTTTATTATGAACAAATAAGAGTCTATTTATACAAGAGTGAGATGGGCTAAAATAAGAAAGAGAATATACAGTTGCCATGTCCTACAACTACCATAACCTACAATTATCATATTAGTCTGGTTACCATATATGAATCGTTCTGAGCAATGTGAAGAGCGGATTGACTATCATAGAACAACTGCATAGAGTGAGAGTGAGAGACCCCAAGATCAAGAAGAAGGGCTTTAAGCCATTTAAGTTCAGAGGTGGCAGATGCCATGGAACTGTATTCGACCTCAGCCGAAAAGCGAGAAACCGTGTGTTGCTTCTTGGTTTTCCAAGAGATAGGGGAGCCACTATCACATTCAAATAATCAAGGCTCTAGACATCCCTTAAGTTTATTATTCAAGTGTTTACAAAGAGAATTTGCAAGAGTTAAATCATAATCACATATTAATGAAGATATACAGTAAAAATTGTAAGTGATGATCATCAATTTAGGAAGTAAAGTATAGTTTAAAGCATAAAATCAATAACTCAAGATAATATTCAAGAATTACATGTTAAAATCAAGAAACTTTCAAAAATCACAATTTAAGACCTTTTAAGGATCAATTATGCGTCCTAACTCTACCTTGGGCACATGAAAGAACAATCTCATGCTTTTGGGTAGCCTTTACATACTTGAGAACGAAGAATTTTGAATTCTCCTCTGAAACCCTCACTTTCCTCTCCTCTTCTTTTCTCTGGCTTGCGTAGAAATAAGACTTAGAATATTTTTGGGTCTTAAAACCCTCTTTTTTACGAAATATACTTCAAAAATTGACTTGGGGATATAAAAATATAGCGGGAAGGACGAAATTCCCCTTCTCGAATTAAATGAAAAAATTACCTTCCCCACACACTAGTGTAAATATACACTTTTTCGCAAAATTTTGATTTCCATCGAATTTTTGAAAAACAACAAAATGTGGTTCTGCAAGAACATCAAGACATATGGTGCCACGAAGATAGGTAAAAAGAGAATAGTTCGAATAGGACTGATGAAAAAACTATAGCTCTTCAAAGCATGAGCAAGCTTGGCAAACCAACACCTGGGTGCTTGACGGAGTCCGTACAGGGACTTTTTGAGACGATAAACAAGACCCTGTGAATGAGGAGTGAAACCAGGTGGTAATTTCATATATACCTCTTCATCAAGGTCACCGTGTAGAAAAGTATTGTGGACATTCATCTGATGAAGATCCCAATTCCTAGCGGCAGCAACTGCTAGGAATGCATGCACCTTCACCATTTTAGCAAACGGGGCAAAGGTTTCATCATAATCCAGTCCAGCAACCTGATGATTGCCCAAGATAACAAGGCGTGCCTTGAGGTACTCAACATTTCCATCAGAATGATACTTAATCTTGTACACCCATTTGCAACCGAGAGCTCGTTTATTAGGTGGTAGTGCAGACAAAGCCCACGTGCCATTATCCTCCAAAGCACGTATTTCCTTAGCCATAGCCTCTCGCTTGCCAGGATCTTGCATAGCCTCGGCAAATGAGCGAGGTTCAACTCCGACATGAACTGCAGCTATAAAAGCACGATGGCGTGTAGAAAAATTTTCAAATATAATAAAATATGCTAGAGAGTAAGGAGTACCTGGGGAATTTGACGAAGATGGCAAGACCAAGATGGGACTCATACTATTCGTTGTATGGGAAACAAAGTCGCGAAGTAATANCGAAGGCCGTTTCTCCCAGAGACCCCGGCCTAAGACCTGATCAGTAGCAGCAGACCTCCCATCCATTATGGGACCATGCCCAATCCCAGTACTCTGCTCAGCTGCAGAGGTCACCGTGCCATTGTTACCTATGGGAGTATCACCAGTGCTGGCAGGAATAATAGGAGGTGCGGCTGAACCATCCCCCCCGGAACATTCAACTGGTCATCATCAATATTGTTATCGATCCCAACGGTAACAGGAGGAGATAGGGGAGCAATATCCTCGGTGGAAGCTTCGGCAAATGGAAATTTGTATTCATGGAACATCACATCCCTAGACACGAAAAATTCTTCGGCGTCCAAATCAAAAAGTTTCCAGCCTTTCTGTCCATTAGGATAGCCAACAAAAATGCACCTACGTCCCTGAGGTGC
>DF366451.1:24962-36551 GCA_000787875.1 Solanum virginianum
GGTCCAGAAAGTATACCGGTAACTCCGGCGTTGGGGTTATTTTACGCGCAAGGTGTACCTCGAGCGACGGGCTCTGCTACCATGCTAAAACCCACAATTAGGGTATTAATTGTCTTGTTTATTATGAACAAATAAGAGTCTATTTATACAAGAGTGAGATGGGCTAAAATAGGAAAGAGAATATACAGTTGTCATGTCCTACAACTACCATAACCTACAATTACCATATTAGTCTGGTTACCATATATGAAGCTTAGCTTAACAATTTAGGATAAACTTCGATTAATTAAAATGATAAACTGAGTCATCTCTTTATACTATAAATTTTTTTTCACAAGCCCTTAACTTGTTATAGTAATATATTTTTTCAAGAAATAGTCAAAAGGACCTTATTATTCTTATTTATCTTGATACTAATAAAATGTTCAATAATGCATAGGATAGACATACAAGTCTTACCATTTATGACCACCAGCCTCAAACTCGTTCGATTCAAACTTGTCGATGCCACTCTTGGAGAGTAGTGAGAATGACTCGATTTTCAACAAATAGTGTGCTGGCGAAGCCTCTCTAACTTCCATTGTTACTTCTGTCCACATTGACATATCAAACAAAAAGGATTAACTTTACTGCATTTGTTCTGTTTAATAATCAAGTGTAAAACTAATCAAGCAAATAAAATGTTAGTTGCATCTAGTACTCCTTCCGTCTATCTTTACCTGTCCTTTATATTATATTGACATGTACAATAATACTTGTCTACTTTATGAAATCAAGAGATAATTTTACATTTAGTTCCTAATTTACCCTTATTATTAATTATAGTCATTTCTCTATTATATTTTTCAAGACAATGTATTTATTTTATTAAGGGTAATTTAGTAAAATTACCTTATTACTTATTATTTCTTAGTTTCTGTGTCAAATCAATACGAGATAAATAAAGATGGACGGAAAAAGTAATCGCTGGGACTAAAATGAAAAGACTCACTAAAAACAGGCAAAAGGTTCCAATATTCAACAAAATAAGACCAAACAAGTAATGCTAGAGTGCCATCCCACAATTATATTATAAACAATAAAAGCATAAATATACAGACATAAAAAATAATAAATGTGATCTCTATCTGCATTATGTAGATTTTATGTTATTTTTTAAAAGGATCAGCGAACATTGACTTCACAACCGCACTTTGCACATGTAATTTCATATGTTAAGAGGCAAATAAAATATGCAACAACAATAACACATACATTGAAAATATAATATGCACTTACAGACTAAATAAAACCTTCATTTTCTGGAACAATTGATCCCATGTTGGTAGTAGTCTTATGCAAAACAGAATGCTTGTGCTCTTTTGCTTTGATATCTCTGGCAGTTGAAGTTCTAATAAAAGAATTTGAATTTGACGCGCTTTGGGAATCTGGATAGTCATGCATCCTTTTAGCTTTCCAAGGAAGCTTTCAAATCAAAACTAGTAAATGAAATCGAGAATTTAAGAAACTTATGATTTAAAATACTTTATTGTATACTCCCTTCGTTAGATGCAAAATTTTAGCTTGACATACCTATTAAGAAAATACTCACTTCGATTCATTTTATATGTCGTCCTTATCATAAATAAATGGTCCTTAATACTCTTTTCGATCTCTTTTATATGTCGTCCTTACTATTAATAGATGACATTTAATATATGACATTTCACAAAATCAATATATACTCCCTCCGTCTAACTTTACTTAGCCCTTGATGACTTGGCACAGAATTAAAGAACATTAATGATAAAGATAATTTTACCAAATTATCTCTATTTAATATAAGTCATCTAATTAATTAGGACAAATTAAATCTAACTAAAAAATTTATGCCCACTATAAAAGCTCCTTGAAGTTTTCACAACTATAAGTGCACAAGACCATGTTCTTACATTTTCCCTTGAAAAAAATTATGGAGCCAAAAGTTTTTAAAAGTTCATCTTTTTAAAATTCCTAAAGGAATAGGAGTATTCACCATAACTTTGAAAATAATTATAGAACCAAAAGAATTATGGAGCCAAAAATTATTACAGAAATGTATTATAATTTTTTAAAAAAAATTAATTTTTAAATTTCTCTCTAAAATAATTCAAAAGAATTATGAAACAACATACTTTATTTATATTGGAATGGAGGATATGGAGGGATGTATAATTTAGCCATTTATTAGGCTTTGAAAGTTTAACTTTAACTTATAGTAATTTCAAAGTATTGAAAAATGAATTAAAAATTTTGATGTAGTATATATTAAAGGGTGAAAAAAAAACTATACGAAATTTTTCATGAAATTACAGGACAATACCGACTTTTTTATAATTACATGAATGTAACAATTTTTATTACCAAATAGGTAAGAGAATATGCATGGTTGTCACTCACAAATGTTGATGTTCTTGTGATGTGATAGGGGTTGAGAAGAAAAAAAAAAAGGAGTAATCCGTGTTCCTCATTCTTGAAACTAATATAATTTTTTTTTGGATTGTATTAATTAATGATGATAGACATATTGATGTGATTAGTGTTGGAAAAAGAAATATTTGAATAAATTTAAAATATCATATTAATTGTACATGTGAGTCATATTCATATAAGAAGGACCAAGTCAACGTTGTTTTTTGGTAGTACTATATACTTCCTTTGATTTTTATTTCTTTATAATGGGAAAATATTTTTCTCTTACCTAAACCAATCAAATCAATTAATTTGATTTGATTGTACATTGAAAAGTGATTTCTTGTTGGCAGCCGTGTGTCGGGATAAACATAGCTCAGATGGTACAATATAATGTATAACTATAGTTATCATAGATCCATAATATATAAACACTTTGTCTCACTCACTAAGATTGTTGGTGAGAGAAAGAACAAAAAAGATAACAAATAGGTGGAGAGTATAACGAAGGTATTTATCCATATAAATTTCATGGATAACGATAAATACGTGCCAATTCTGGTAAAATATCATGAAAAATGGGACATAACTCGTATGTAAAAAGTAAAAAATTGTTGTGGAAATATTTTTTATGTTGTTGTCAATATCAAAGATTCGTGATAATTAGAAATTGTATGTAATTTGTTGGAACATTATTTATATATTTGTATTTTTTGTGGTATTTTTATATTTATATTGAGAATAAAGTATAGTTGTAAGTGTTCCTTTTTAATTGATAATTTTATTCATTTTTATTTTTTAATTATTGTTGTTCATACATAAATTATTGCTTAACTGAGTAGAAGTGTTCCTTTTTAATTCATAATTTTATTTTTATTTTTTAATTATTGTTGTTCATACATAAATTATTGCTTAACTGAGTAGTAGTTATGAAGGTATATTTGCATGATGTTAATCATGGATGATTTTTGATCTTGGACGACAGTTAGATAAATGGTGTATATATTGGTATGCACTTAATTACCATGTAAAAGTCTTACTTAAGAAAAATTAGTAGGTGTGTATATGATGTACATAATGGTAAACCAAAAAAAGTAGTGGAGTTGGATGGTATTGTATATGGTGTTTTAACTATGACAGACTTGTAGAAAATAGATTGCATAATATGATGTCCCCTATAATGATCCAAATAGTTATCATAAAGGAATAAAGTCATTAAGAATGTAACTAATGAGCTTACCATATAATATACGAAAGAATTACCAATTTGACAAAATTAAAGACTTTATAATATAATATATCTCATTGCTATCTTCTTCAATGTTGAACACCATTAACTGAATGACTATCATAATAGGCACCACAACCCAAAAAAAAAAACACAAATCCACCAGCTACCAACTTTTAAAGCAAGAATCGTAAGCCTCATAACCAGACTATGCACCAATAAGGGGACTCACAAGTAACAAACAAATAATTTTGTCATAAAAGATTATATGTATTAACAATATGACCACATAATGAGGTAATCGTATATATTACATAATAATTACCATGCGATTACCATATAATATACAATTAACTACACAGTTGAATATCAACAACAATAGGTTTAATGAAATTACCATATAGTATCCAACCAACATTTTTACCAAAATTTTATAAATGCATAAACAATAAGATAGATTAATGAGTTCCCAATACTGATAAAATATCACCAAGAATACCTTTAACTTTAAAGGGGCAACAACCAACTGATATACTAACTTATTAATTATCTTCATGGCCAACATGTCCACCATAACCCAAATATGATATACATAATGGATGAGCACCTTTGTTCATCTTTTGTCTCTTTGACAGTGGCATTTCGTCCTCAAAGTCACTATCATATGGTAAAATGTTCTCATTCATAGGCTCCTTGCCCTTGCTCTTCCGAGGATCCTTCTCTTGACTAACAACCAAACCGTCATCATTTTTTGGTTGTGAGTGGTGTATGCATTTAACTTAAAAGATGGTCTAGAACAACAATGAGAACTATTATCCTTGCTTTGAAATCTTGGACTTTTTCGAGTAGTTGTAACTTTCATATTTGTTGTTCCTTTTTCCTTTGGAAGAAACTACATAAATATGGAAAAAAATTTGAAAATAAAAATTAGGGATTTGAAATCATTCAAACAATCGAAAATTTTTATTTGAATGCAATAAAAATGATACACTAACCTAAAAAATTTTGAGGAATTGTAGCCAAGAACAATGAGCAAAATATTTTTTTTCAACAAAGATTTTTCTTCTAGAATAAGAAGGGTTTGGAAAGAAGGTTGACAGATGGGAGAGGCTTGGGATAAAATAATGTATAATGTCAAAAATCAACTTTTTCAAATGCTTTTTCTTGAACAAAATTTAAAAAATAGAGGTGCAAACATAGGGAACCTATGCTTGGCACGGCAGACGAGATTAAGTCGTCAATCAAAGGTCATTCATGTGGGTTTAATCACTCAATCACATTATTTCTCCTTTTTACTTGCACATGCTTTTCCGTATTGGTATTTTTATAATTAAATTGGTAAATTGATAATTAAAAAAAGCTTCTATAATTTTGGGACAAAAAATTAGCGATTTTGTAATTTTTTTCTATATTAAATAAGGGTAAAATTGGTAGAAATAGGTAAATTATCCATTAATTTTAGAAAGTAGACAAGTATTTTTAGACATTCTAAAATAGTATAGGGGTCAAGTAAAGTTGGACGGAGGGAGTAAACGACATTTTCCTATTTTACTCTTGATAGTTAATGAACTTTGAAAAGATATATTTGGCCAATTAAAAGAACTAGAAAATTAATGCATATTGTAACTTAAATAAGGGCGAAATAGTATAATTATTTTTTTCCTTAATGCAAGTACAATTATAAAAGAGGACATATAAAAGGGGCCAGAGAGAGTATATGTCATTTCACAAAATTAGTGCATAAATGGCATTATTCTTCCTATTTTATCCTTGATATTTAATGAGTTTTGAAAAGATATACATGACCAACTAGAAAAACTAAAAAAATAATTAATGTACATTTAATAAGGTCAAAATAGTAAAATCACTTCTTTTCTTAATTCATGTGCAAACACAAAAGAAGACATATAAAAAGGACTAGAGGGAGTAATGAGTAGTATGGTGAGATTATCATTTAATCCCTATTAATTGATAAAAATATGCATTAAAGTCATTGATATATTTAATATTATCACAATCGAAAGAGGGAGAGTTTCTTAATTTAATAATATTTATGTTTTTTTTAAAGAAATATTTCTTAAGTAATCTAAAGATGAATTGATCATTGAACATTTTCAAAAGATTTGTAACACCCCAATCTTGTTTTAAGCTGAGACTGCGTCATCCTTCATATGATATAGGATTTTAGTTAATGATTCTGAATTGAGTATAAGTGTTAGAGTAAATTTCTTAATATGAGAATAAAATTGGAGATGATCTAAGGTCACACGAACCCTCTAGTACGAAGAATCTTTTACATCAAGCCAAGTCCAAAGAATTTCTAGCATCTAAGCTTTCGTATGAGTCGATAGAAGGATCAACTTCAAATAAGCATATCTCTTAAACTATAATGAATTAGGTGACCCATAATATATTAAATCGAAGATATTTGAATTATTTTTCCAATGCATCTACTTTTGCCTTAATCAAAGTTCGGAGTAGAAAGTTATGACCATTTTAGTGAAGGAGTGCAGAGTTGTCTAAATGTCCACGCCCGGAGCGTGTCGCAGACCTGACGCGGACCCTTACTGGATAAGTTATGACATTGTTTTCCTTATATTTTGAGGGTACATTTATCCTAAAACCATTAGGAGTCTATTTAAGGTCTTAAAACATCCAAAGCGTCAATTTTCATAATTAAAAACCCTCTCCTTCATTCCTAAAAATAAACGCTCAAGAATCATCAAGAAAGTCATCAAGTTAGGATTAACTTTCAAGATTCGTCCTCAAGGTAAGTTATTCTTCATGAATTTCAAGCTACCCAACATAGATTTCTTTATCTATTCATGAATCTCTAAATAGAGTCTTAAATCATATCCTAGGATTTCAAGAAGACGAATTCAAGAATCCCAAGAAAGGATTTCTTGATTCTTCTTTTCAAGAATGTAGGGTTGTTCATCAAGAACTCTAACGATTCTAAGTCAAGAACTTAAGAATCAAAGAGATTTCCTTCAACCAACGTCCTTTCAAGTTCTTTCACTTTAAAAGAACTACCAAGATCGAGAATTTTCTCCAACCAAGCTAGTACTCGTCAAATTTCGATGGTAATATCAACTTTTCAGGTATGTAAGACTACTCATAGCATTGGATTGAGTTCATCCACGCGCCCCACATGTTTATTCTCCATAATTGAGTTCATATAGAGTTTTACCCTAATTCTTGAATTCTAAATGAGTTAATTCCTCTTCTATTGAGTTAGATATATTTATGCACTAAGATTATAATTATTAATATATCTTATATTGTTGGAATTTTTGTTCGTGGATACTTTCCCATTAACCATAAGGAAGTTGATGATCATGACTTTCCTATACATTCTTTATATTGAGATTGATGATTTTTCATGCATTAAACAAGTATTTTGGATAAAGGTTTTACATGTTCTAGTAAAGATGATGACTTTTCTATGCATTGATATGATTTAATGAGTTTTTGAAGAAAAACATGAGATTTACTAAAACATTCTACTAAATTATGGTCTTAAGTTGAGATACTACTTTTAATTGTTAAACTAGTTAAACCCCAAAATTACTACTACAACAATCTGTGAATCTTGATATCTTGTTTTAAACTCAAGAAAAATATTAGTATAAGTATTTTATGAATAGTGAAGCATGAAGCCAATGATTTTAGACAGTTTTGAGAAAAGTTAAGGGAATGTTAAGTTGGGCTAAGTCTCAAAGAGATGAAAATAATACTTTGAAAAAGAATATTCTTTTAAGTATGAGCATATAATTAATAATTATTATATTGCATATTTAATTGAGTTGAGCTATGCAGAGCTAAGCATTTGAGTATATCATAATTTTTATATATTGAGTTTGTGTTCATTAATGCATTAAAGTTAGTATTTCTTTATATTAAGTTGCACTTTGATATAAGTGAGTAATAATAACTTAAACTCATAAACTACGTAGTCAGCGTAGGATAGGATTGTACCAAGGTACAACTCCTCACTTGCCACTAAGATGACCTAGTTTTGGGATGGATCCACTCCCCTAGTTTTCCTTCCTTACCCCGGCAAAGTATGAGATTCATAAATATCATGTTCTCAATATTTTTGGTCATCTTACATACCATACATTCCACGTACTGACGTCACTCGACGCTGCATCGTTTCATAATGCAGGTATAGATTTTAGAGATCCTCAGCAAGCACTTCGTTGAAGAACTAATCAGTCTCAGACAGTGATGAGATCTCCTTACTTTTGGAGGAACCCTTTTATTTTAGTTCATTCTTGTTTTTTTTATTGTCTTGAGGTAGCCTTGAACATGTCTTGACACCTTTTTATGAGTTGATAGAGGCTTCATAGATTGAGTTAGATAGAGAATAGTAGAGTCTGTTTTACTTTCAGAGTCAATTTTGAAAAACTTTTATTAATTATTTCAATTGAAACATTGAGTTATTTTAATACAAGATATAAAATTATATTACATGAGAATTTGCATGTCTACTTGAGTACTTTCTTTTGTTTTATTAAATCTTTTGCTAATTGAATAAGTGAATTGAGCTAAGCGGTTCGCTTGAGAACCAGCAATGGTTTCTGGTGTCGGCCACCTCTAGGGTGTAGGCTCGGGGCATGAAAAAATTCTACATTTTTCATTAACTTTGTAAATAAATAATTGGGGGTAAAATAGGTTTAAAAAAACGTCCTTGATTTCTCCAAAATTACAAGTAAAAGTAAAAATCAAATTAGAAAAATTTTGACATCTAATAGCGCACGAAGGGAATAAATATTTGTATGATTATAAATTATTTTGTTAAAAATAAAATAGATATTTTAAAGTACATTTGTTACTACTTCAGATTTGTAGTTTTTATGTTATAGATAGTTGTATTTTATTTTATGAGAGTCAATTTAACTAACTTTTAATAACTAAACTAGATTAAATTACCCTCATATCTTAAAATAAAAATTTTAATATTCAAAAACTATATGAAAAGTACTATAAATTGATTTTTTTTAATATTAGTATGATGAAAAAATATATCTTAAAATGTTAGTCAAAATTCATATCATTTGACTCTAAAAAAAATTATGAAATGACCCTGAACGTTGGCATGCTCGCATTTCAAACCGTGGACAAGCACCATTAGCATACTCTTTTTTAAGACGTACATAACTTCTTATTCTGAACTTAGATTGACGAACAATTTGACATTAGACTTTACAATCTTTAATTTAATATGTAATTCGTCACATAATACTTTATAATCTTATAGGCCTGTTTAGAAAGCTATTTGACAATTAGAGTTGGTCTAACTATTAAGATAGTAATTATTAGCCTAGTAATTACACAACTTCATAATTATTTTGACCTGCTTGTTTGCCACAATCTAATTACAACTCTATTGTTTAGTTGCACAAGTGTGATTACAAAGTTATATTAAATTTTAAAATTAAAAAAATTATATTAAACGAAATAAGGATATTTGTAAATAATATTAAATTAAATATTTAAGATATATATTAGATTTTTTAAAATATATTAATTAGTAAACATATTTTCATAACTAAAAATTATAAAAAAAGAATTAATTTATATTTTTTGAAATATTATATTTACTTAAATTAATCATAAGAACTAAAGAAGTAAAATTTCAATGAATATTAGGAAATGCATGTTTGACAAAAGTTTAATATTATAAATGTAAATATTAAAGAAAAGAATTAAAGGAAAAAAAACATAAAACTATAACTTTATTCAACAATGAATTCTACTTAATTTAAAATTTTGAAATGATAACAAAATTATGCTAATGTGAAATCAAAAAATCATTGCTTTTTAAGTTTTCGCCACTGGCTACTAGTAATAAACTAGAACAAATAAAATAAATAAACAATACAAAAAATTGCATAGAATCACATGTAAAAGTAAAAGTTGAGAATGAGAATTAAATAAAATATAAATAATATTATTAGAAATTATTAGAATAATAAAAAAAATTATAATAATAAAAATAAAAAAATAAAAATAAAAGGACTAAAAGAATCGTAAAAAATTTCATGCAATTACATGGTGTAATTACACCCAATTTCTTACCATTCTTTAGAAATTGAACAGTGTAATTATACCTTTTCAATATCACCCAATTCCTCTTTGTCAAGTAATTATTTGATCTAACAAATAGTTCAAAGGACACAATTACATTTAATTACACCAAATTCCAACTACACTATAACTTTCCAAACAACTCCTAGTTATGCTGGTCGGAAGTTGTACCTAAGGAGAGCTCAACTGAAAATTTTGGTCCATAGAGTAGCTTCCATTTAAAATTTGTGCTAGAGCACTTTTTAGACTCTAGGAGAAGTTTGGTAGGAGGTATTATGAGAAAAAATTTATGTATTATGTATGATATTATTTGATATTATGTTTGGTAGGAATTTTTGGCTTATGTATAATTAATACATATAATATGTGTTAGTTAATACACCATATATGGTACTTTCTCCGTCCCATTATAATTGAATTTGTGAGCTAATACACACATATTAAGAAAAATATTCCAAGACAAAATTTTGATCATACTTTCTATTATTACCCTTCGTGGAGTCATAAATATAAAGTGTAATTTGTGTCCTAGAAAATATAAAAATTTAATAAATGAAAGGGCAAATATGGAAAAAATTTCAAACATTCATCTTGAACTTTGAACAATTCAACTATTTTGAACCTTGAAAAAAACTTCAACAATTTAATTATTTTGGGACAGAGGGAGTATTAACTAATACCTTTCATTTGATGGTATTAATAATACATGGGATTTAATACCATGGGATTAAATTGTAAGACAAAAAAATTTCTCAAATTCTTTTACACTTTTTTTATTTTCTTGATTTTATGTTTTATATTTGTAGTTTTGCACTAGCAAATTTATTTAAATAAATTAGGCTACAAATTTATTTATTTGCAGGTTCATATTTGTATAATATAAAAAAATGATAATAAATTTACTGTAAAGATCTTGAAGGTCATTTTTTATTTTTCAATTAAATTATCATTTTGCCCTTCCTGAAAGTTGTTTTGATTCATTTTTTGATGAGATTAAAATCCAAATTTCGAAAACCTTATAAAAAGTTGGGATTTTGCTAAAGAAAGTTTTGAAAAGCTTAAATTTTGAAATGTCGAGTTTTGAGTTCATTGTTAGAACCCGTATTGTGGGGTAATAGAATCATTACGAAATGTGGGACTAGTGTGGCATTCTTGAAAATTTTGGGACCAAAAGTGGAATATTTTAAATTGGGGTCTTGAACTTTATTTGGGGCCAAGTAAAGTATACTTGGCAAGATGTGTATTTAAATATACATATATGCATACACATAAGAGTATTCTTAGTGTGGTAGTATTTTTTTTTTAGTGATTAAAAACAAAAGAACAAGAAGAGAGTTCTAGAATAAGTTGAGGCACCCCACCTTAAGTGTGGAATTATCCAATTGGGACAAGTGGGAGAGGTGGAGGAGAGAAGAGGCCCAGTTAACATGTATTATGCCAGAAATTTCTGGACTCCTTTAGAAAATTTTTAGAGTGTTATAAAGTGAATATCAGATTAAAAGTAATCACACTACTGATATCTTTATCTCTGCTCTGAAAAGCAAATTATGTCTTAGTATAAACCTTTAAAGCTTGGTTCTGTTCTGAAAACTATAACACCCCACACACACTATAAGTACTTGTACTATACATATGTAACATGATATGGACTTTCAAATTAGTGCCAATTTTAAAAGTGTTTGCATCTCGCGTTAAAGGGCATCGTGTGTATCGAAAGTTTAAGACAGTTGCGCGTATTCATGAGTTGCGTCGAGTTAAGGGGACTAAGATCCTAAACAAAGGAAAACAATTGAGGTGCTTATAGGACTTAGGAAGCTAGCAGGTGAGTCAGCTACTTC